>OY759262.1:29743442-29763442 GCA_963662155.1 Lamellibrachia columna
TAGATAGATAGATAGATAGATAGATAGATAGATAGATAGATAGATAGACAGACAGACAGACAGACAGACAGACAGACAGACAGACAGACAGACAGACAGACAGACAGACAGACAGATAGATAGATAGATAGAGAGAGAGAGAGACATGTAAACAGAAAGCGTGGGAGAAAGACATATAGCTAATAGTCATCCAGTCCCAAGGAACATAATGTCCACACACTCGTCAAAGATTACTGCAATTCTAAAGCAAACATGCATACAAAATACACCAATTAACTTTGTCGATTGAAGTAACGCTAACTACCTTCTTGGTGACGCTATCCGGGTCTTCGGAACCGAGCCACTGGTCGCCGCGTGTCAAGAAGCTGATGGCCTGCTCGTCGTCCGTGTGTCGTACAACATCTTCCGAGTGACACACCTGCCATTGCGCACACTATTAAAGGTCATTTTAAGAATATTAGAAACGTTGAACGCGAGAGACGCTCAGGTCAGACTTATAATCAATGTAGACACAAAGCAGGACCGAATATTGAGTAGTATGTAGAGAAAACTTGCGTATTCCTCATTGTTATTAACGTCTAGATACTTGTGACCTTTAAGTAGCTGCCACGCATACCACGTTGCTTTGTTCGTGATGATTAAATATATTAGACACTGATATTATTCAGTTATACGTTTCTTACACGTACATGACCTATGTATGTGTGTACATTGCTTAACCTCCTATGTTAAATTACCTCGAAGTAGGAGAACATGCCGGCCGTGAGTGTGTAAGCGAACGCCTTGGATACGCTCCTGATGTCTGCGCCGACGTTGTAGTTAGTCGGATTCTTCATGCTGAAGCCCCGTCCGTACATCGGTATACCGATGACTATCTTGTCTTTGGGTGCACCGAGGCTTGCCCACAGCTCGGCTGCCGAGTTCTGCAGCGTCAACGGTCAATGGTAGCGTATGAACCATTGAAACACATAGCTAAGGTCCGTACAGCACAGCACTATTGTAAGCAATATGTTTCCTGCTGGTGATTTTTGACATGTCATTAATGTTATATATATATATATATATATATATATATATATATATATATATATATATATATATATATATATATATATATATATATATATATATATATATATATATATATATAGTATAGTTGCACTCCTAGGTGCAAGTGGCGTATCTAGGATCTCGCAGAGGGTGGGGTAAGCCATTAGTTTACAATGCTACCATGTAGCGGCGCAACAGGTTACATATGGAAACAATAAAATAAATTAACCAGAGGGCCAATACTACAAGCATGCAGGGGCCCACTGCTATAAGCATACAGATAAAGGAAGTATATAAGAAAATGTAAAAATCCGTGTTGTGCACCATTCTGTGCTGTTTTGGCTGCCATGCTTTGTTTGGGAGTTTTCAGAACGTCTTCTTACCACAGTGAGGTAACCTTCCCTGGCCAGCTGTGTGCTTCCAGCGTAGAGCGGGGCGATGTGACCTATGACCCCCTCCCACGCCCCGTGCAGGTCGAACGACATCAGATTGATTATGTCCAGGTACCTGTTGTGACGATTAAAAAACTTCCATTTTTATTTTATATATTGAAACACATATTTAATACGAAGTAGTTTGTGACTCTGTATGCCGGTAGATCTGTCTGTCTTTCTTTGTAAACAGTTCAGACCTGATCGAAATAAAAAGACAATGTCAATAATCTATTTGATAATTATATGTTGTGCTCATTCATCCGTTCAGTGAAGACCTGAATGAAGGTAGGGATGATTCATTTACGGATACATTGTTCCAGGGTCGGATGATTGGTGATGGGAAGAAGGAATGTAGGTATGTGTCAGTTCGGGAGTGGGGGATTTGGAGCTCAGCTTGATGTCCTCTAGATCTTCTGCTGCTGGGTTCAAGTGCAGCAGGGTTCACATCGACAAGTCCGTTTATGATTTTGTGCATCATGCGGACTCTGTCTGATGTTCTGCTGGACGGCAGGTTCTCAAGTTTGAGCTGTGCAACCAATGCATACGCACTAGGTAGAGCTGACGTCGTGAAGTATATCTGTTCCCTCGTATCTCTGTCAGTTTCGCATGTTTGGGGCTGAACATGTGTAGACTCATGGTGGTGGTTCGTACATTAAGCAATATTTAAAATTCCCCCGCGGGTTGGATTATATGTTAACGGAACCAATTTGGACGTTTGACGTAAATGACGTAACGGAACCAATTTGGACGTTTGACGTAAATGACGTAACACAGAACAATAGTTACACACCATTGTTACCACCGCTAGGCGTGTTTCTGTCATTGTTACGTATTCTACGTCAAACGTCTACCGAACGCTTCTTGAAATGGGCTGTTGTACGTGATTTTTGGAGCGTGAAGGTGTCATTGCCATTGGTATTGTACTACAAAAACTTGACTAGTAGATCAAGGACTCATAAGCTTTTACCTTTTCTCCCGTGCAACGCCGGGCAACTGGGCCAGTTTTGTTATGTTTCCAACCAATTCGGTTCAGTGATAACTAGTTGGGTGTCTGATTATTTGTAGATATTCTGACAGACAGACAGCCCGATTGATTGTCTAGCAGACATATATAGAGACAGGCAGACAGGTAGACAGACATACAGACAGGCAGACAGACATACGTACTTCGAGATTTCTGCGACCTCGTATCCAGCTTCAACCGTTTGTTTAGCGACACCAACGGCGGCCGCCAGCAGCAATCTTTCCCGGGAGTTACGCTTTCCTTCCGCAGCGAAAGCCTCCGCTAACTCCTGCGAACGGAGAAACAAGGTACCACGTTTACAAGGATTTACAACCACAACAGTAGTAGCAGTAGCAGTAGCAGTAGCAGTAGCAGTAGCAGTAGCAGTAGCAGTAGCAGTAGCAGTAGCAGTAGCAGTAGCAGTAGCAGTAGCAGTAGCAGTAGCAGTAGCAGTAGCAGTATTTTTATTTATATATTTTTTTTAATTATTATTATTAATTATTATTATTATTATTATTATTATTATTATTATTATTATTATTATTATTAGTAGTAGTAGTAGTAGTAGTAGTAGTAGTAGTTGTTGTTGTTGTTGTTGTTGTTGTTGTTGTTGTTGTTGTTGTTGTTGTTGTTGTTGTTGTTGTTGTTGTCGGAAGACCTAAATGGTTACTTCAGTTCAGTGTTTACCAAAGAAGATATTAGTTCATTACCAGTTGCTGATGCTAAATTTCAGGGGGCTAAATCTGACTATTTAGGTCCGTTAGTTGTAACTCCAGAATTGGTAGCTAAGAAAATAAAGGCAATGAAGGATAACAAATCACCGGGAGTGGATGTGATTCCTCCAAAATTACTAATGGAAACAGTAGAACAAATCAGTATATCACTTGCAAGAGTATTCAACTTGTCATTAAAAGAGGGAGTTGTTCCGTTTGAACGGAAAGAAGCAAACATCATACCATTATTTAAAAAGGGTTCGAGAAATAAGTCAGAGAATTACAGACCAGTGAGTTTAACGTCAGTGATTTGTAAATTATTAGAAAGGTTAATTAAAGACCATATGGTGGACTTCCTCGTTAAGCATAAATTATTAAATTCATCTCAACATGGATTCCTTAAAGCGAGGTCATGCTTAACAAATATGTTATGTTTTTTGGAAGAAATCACTAAGTGGATAGACGTGGGATCGCCAGTAGATATTATCTACTTAGATTTTCAGAAAGCTTTTGATAAAGTGCCACATCAAAGATTACTACTTAAATTAAAAGCCCATGGTATCGGGGATAGCATAACTGACTGGATAGAACAATGGCTGACTGACAGAAGACAACGAGTTGTAGTAGATGGAGAAGTTTCAAATTGGAAATCGGTTTTGAGTGGGGTACCTCAAGGATCAGTATTAGGACCTATATTATTCTTAATTTATATCAATGACTTGGACGACAGTATAACAAGTAACGTACTGAAATTTGCGGATGACACAAAACTGTTTAGAAAGGTTAATACTGATGGTGATAAACAACATTTACAAAACGATCTAGACAGATTAGTGAAATGGTCTGAGAAATGGCAGATGTTGTTCAATTTTGGGAAATGTAAATGCCTACATACAGGACATAGGAACTTGAATGTAAACTATAAAATGGGAGATACTGTTCTGGGTACTACTGTAAAAGAAAAGGACTTAGGAGTTACAATAAGCGCTGATATGAAAGTTTCAGAGCAGTGTGGTATTGCAGCTTCAAAGGGTAATCAAATTCTTGGATTGATTAGAAGAAACATAACATACAAGGGAAAAAAGTTAATTATACCTCTTTATAAAGCAATAGTTAGACCTCATTTAGAATACTGTATACAAGCATGGAGACCATATCGTAAGAAGGATATAGATACGCTTGAACGCATACAAAGGAGAGCAACTAAAATGATTCCAGAACTGAGAG
Source organism: Lamellibrachia columna (assembly GCA_963662155.1). Lineage (NCBI taxonomy): Eukaryota > Metazoa > Annelida > Polychaeta > Sabellida > Siboglinidae > Lamellibrachia > Lamellibrachia columna. The sequence continues at coordinate 29,747,870 of OY759262.1, forward strand.
ACCTTAGTTATGAAGAACGCCTGAAAGAATGTGGTTTAACAACTCTAGAGACAAGGAGGTTAAGAGGAGATCAGATTGAAGTTTTTAAGATATTGAATGGGTATGAAAATATTGATAGAAATATGTTTTTCTCACTCAAGAAGGATAGCAGAACTAGAGGACATGAGGTAAAATTAGTAAAGGATCAATGTAGATTGGACATCAGGAAGCACTCGTTCTCACATAGGACAATAAATGAATGGAACAAATTGTCTACAGATTGTGTAACTGCTAGCAGCGTGAATATGTTTAAAAACAAGGTTGACACATATCTCAGGAGGGCGGGCTATAAGTAGATGAACATTGTTGGACTCTCGATAAGCCAATGGCTTCCTTGTCCACTTGCCATCTGGGCCTTTGGCTTGGATGGCAAATCTTGTTAAATCTTGTTAAATCCTGTCGCCGAGGACCCTATATATGTTCGACCTATAAGCAAACTCACGTGACACAGCAGCGTGTACCTCCGCTTGTCTTCGGGAGGACTGTCCCTGCCTCCGGGGTAAGCGAAGTCGAGGGATAGTCCGTCGAAGTGTCGGCCGCGGAGGAAGGCGATGGACGATGTGACGAACTCGTGACGGGAAGATGCTGAAGCGAGCATCGCCGTCATCTTCTCTGTACCGAGAGTCCAGCCTCCGACGGCCAACATCGTCTTCAGGTTGGCGTTCTTCTTCTTCAGGGCGTTCACTCGCTCATACCTGCACCAACAACAACATTTCACGCATGTCACAGTTTGTTTGTCGATTTGTATTATAGATGACATCAGTAGCACAATCAAGAATATATACAAACGTGTGCATCGGCAACACGTGAAGTATCCGCAATGATATCCACAATAATATTTAAAACCAAGTAAATTGTTGAAATACTCTCGACACCATAACATTGACAATGTTTTACTTTACTATACTATACTTTACTATGCAACCGTCTAGATAGACATTGGAGTACTCAGGAGTTTCTCTACAACTACAAAGCTGCCTTGTCAAGAAGTAAGTAAGTAAGTATATATGTCAACATATTTTTGTGTTTCTACATAAATTACTGGGGATATTCACGCACATCCAATCATATCATGAGATTGTCAACGAGAATGAAGATCTTTAACTCAAATGCTATACCAGTGCTGATGCTTTAATCGGAAAGATGGGGGTGTACGCGAGCAACATAAAATAAACTAAAGTAAACTCCTTCGGAACAAATGCCAAAGGAACACGGGAAGAGCATACACCGACAACCATCAAAAAGAAGCGATGGCCATCATCATCATCCTGCGCGAGTTCAGTTACTCGTACGCGCTCTCGTCAAATCGCTCCACCCTCTTCCTGTTGATGTTTCGGACACGCAGGTCTCCCCGTATCAGTCTGTTCCAGGGTTCGTCATCATTGAGTGCTGTTGTCATTTGTGCTCGCAGTGGAACTTCTTTCATGCGGAGGCAGTGTCCCATCCAGCGAAGCCGCGTTTCTCTTAACAGCTCCTCCGTGGGCTAGCAGCGACGCCGAACACCTCCGCATGGATTGGATGGTCCTCGGGTGGATCTGGAGAACCTCGCTCTATACCGGTGACACGGCGCAGACAGCGGTAAATCCTTCTACCGCATCTGTGTTGTTCTTACGCATGGGCCAACATTCGGCATTATACAGCAGCACAGACGCTACTAGCGACCGGAACAATCCAGACTTCAGCTTCAACGGCACAATGCTGGAATCCCACACTTTGTCTAGTGTAGCAAAGACCGCACCGGCCATTCCAATCCGCCGCCGACCCATCCTCGTGGCGTCCCCAGCTCGAGTGATGTTACAATCGAGGTACACAAATTCCGCCACTGGCTCAACAGCTGTGCCATCCGCAGCCTCCAGTTTCACAGGGATCACACCTCGGATATCTCCTTTCCGCCGTGCCACCCTCTCCTGGCCTGCCTATGTGTGCGTTGTTGCCTAGTATTCATTGGCGTTACTGGGATGCACCACCGGCTTGCAGTGTGACTACGGAGCGTCTGCATGGTCTACAACACCTCCCCACAAGCATCGCAACGGTGTGTGTTCTTCTCCTGGTCCACATACTCTCTGTGGCCCAGTTTGGTGACTCTGTGTGCATCGCCATCGCCATCACGTAGCCAACCGCCTGTCTTGACCACAACTGGTGTCAGCTCCCCGTCGTCGTACAGTAACAGGTGTGTGGGTCGGACAGCCCTGAGACCACCAGTGTTCAGGCATCGTTCCTGCTCCTCGTGGATCACCACGGATCGCGCTTCCCAGCCAACAATCCAGCCCTCGTAGCGACAATCATCCCACTGCACAATCAGGCGTTCACGCTGCGCCTCGGCCCTCTGCACCACTGTAGCTTGTTCACCACTCACTCCCATGTACTTGGTCTTGTTCACCACTCACTCCCATGCACTTGGTCTTGTTCACCACTCACTCCCATGTACTTGGTCTTGTTCACCACTCACTCCCATGTACTTGGTCTTGTTCACCACTCACTCCCATGTACTTGATCTTGTTCACCACTCACACCCATGCACTTGGTCTTGTTCACCACTCACTCCCATGTACTTGGTCTTGTTCACCACTCACTCCCATGCACTTGTTCACCACTCACTCCCATGTACTTGGTCTTGTTCATCACTCACTCCCATGTACTTGGTCTTGTTCACCACTCACTCCCATGTACTTGGTCTTGTTCACCACTCACTCCCATGTACTTGGTCTTGTTCACCACTCACTTCCATGCACTTGGTCTTGTTCACAACTCACTCCCATGTACTTGGTCTTGTTCACCACTCACTCCCATGCACTTGTTCACCACTCACTCCCATGTACTTGGTCTTGTTCACCACTCACTCCCATACACTTGTTCACCACTCACTCCCATGCACTTGGTCTTGTTCACCACTCACTCCCATGTACTGGGTCTTGTTCACCACTCACTCCCATGCACTTGTTCACCACTCACTCCCATGCACTTGTTTACAACTCACTCCCATGTACTTGGTCTTGTTCACCACTCACTCCCGTGCACTTGTTCACCACTCACTCCCATGTATTTTGTCTTGTTCACCACTCACTCCCATGCACTTGTTCACCACTCACTCCCATGTACTTGGTCTTGTTCAACACTCACTCCCATGTACTGGGTCTTGTTCACCACTCACTCCCATGCACTTGTTCACCACTCACTCCCATGCACTTGTTCACCACTCACTCCCATGTACTTGTTCACCACTCACTCTCATGTATTTGGTCTTGTTCACCACTCACTCCCATGCACTTGTTCACCACTCACTCCCATGTACTTGGTCTTGTTCACCACTCACTCCCATGTACTTGGTCTTGTTCACCACTCACTCCCATGCACTTGATCTTGTTCACCACTCACACCCATGCACTTGGTATTGTTCACCACTCACTCCCATGTACTTGGTCTTGTTCACCACTCACTCCCATGCACTTGATCTTGTTCACCACTCACATCCATGCACTTGGTATTGTTCACCACTCACTCCCATGTACTTGGTCTTGTTCACCACTCACTCCCATGCACTTGGTCTTGTTCACCACTCACTCCCATGTACTTGGTCTTGTTCACCACTCACTCCCATGCACTTGATCTTGTTCACCACTCACTCCCATGTACTTGATCTTGTTCACCACTCACACCCATGCACTTGGTATTGTTCACCACTCACTCCCATGTACTTGGTCTTGTTCACCACTCACTCCCATGCACTTGGTCTTGTTCACCACTCACTCCCATGCACTTGGTCTTGTTCACCACTCACTCCCATGTACTTGGTCTTGTTCACCACTCACTCCCATGTACTTGGTCTTGTTCACCACTCACTCCCATGTATTTGGTCTTGTTCACCACTCACTCCCATGTACTTGATCTTGTTCACCACTCACACCCATGCACTTGGTTATTGTTCACCACTCACTCCCATGTACTTGGTCTTGTTCACCACTCACTCCCATGCACTTGTTCACCACTCACTCCCATGTACTTGGTCTTGTTCACCACTCACTCCCATGTACTTGATCTTGTTCACCACTCACACCCATGCACTTGGTATTGTTCACCACTCACTCCCATGTACTTGGTCTTGTTCACCACTCACTCCCATGCACTTGTTCACCACTCACTCCCATGTACTTGGTCTTGTTCACCACTCACTCCCATGTACTTGATCTTGGCAGCATTAATCTGCAGACCTACAAAAGCGCACGCTCCCTGTAATTACACTAGTGCCTGCTGCGCCTCACGTTCACTGGTAGACATGATGACCAGGTCATCTGCATATCCCAGCCAACAACCATCTGCATCAAGTCTCAGCTGCTGTCACGCTGCGGTGTAAGCTCGCATTGCCCGGTCCAACACTAAGACGAAGAAAGCTGGGTTCAATGAACAGCCCTGCCTTACGCCGCTGCCTGTCGGAATGTTGGGGACATGAGGCCCTCTGCAGATATCCTGACAGCCAATGTCGAGGTGTCGTGCAGTCGCTTGATCACCTCAACTATCTGTCGTATCTGTCATGGCATACCTTGGCTCTCCAGTGCCCGCCATGCTGTAGTCCAGTGGACAGAGTCTAAAGCCTTGCTGAAGTCCACGAAATTACACAGGAGTGTGGACTTGGCAGCCAAGGTCTGGTGTACCCGCTGTCACAGCTGCCAGACTGCACACCGGCATCACTTGTCAAAACCATTCTGTTGCGGCTGTACCTGCTGGTACAGATGTACAGCCACTGTTCATAGGACCACGAGGTTGAGCACCTTCTCCGCATCGACAACAGCGAGATGCCCCTAAGCGAGTTGGGGTCATCCTTTCTGCCCTTGCCCTTGTAGAGGAGGCAGAGCGCAGTCTCTAGCCACGAGATCGGTGGATTTTCTGCGAACCACACACGCGCAGCGTGTGTGCTTACAATCCGAGTGACCAGCGGCGAATTCGACCACAGCTCGGCGGGATCACTCCCGCCACGGCCCTGTTGTAGCGAGTAGCTTTTGCTGCATTCATGACTTCACCATCAGATGGTGGGGCTGTGTTCACATCCCAGGTGTCGGTCTGCCATTCGGGCTCATCCCGCATCTCCACACTGACCTTCCAGGCATCAGTCTGCTTCAGGTTGTCCGATGTGGCCGTCTCCGGGTCAATGTCTGCGCATAACAACTACCTGAAGTGTTTGACCGACACTGTCGGATCGCTGCCGTGGCCTCTTTCATGGCTTCCTCCAGCCATGTTAACCAGTCAGCACGGGCAGCTACCTTGACCAGTCTGTTTTGGAATCAGCCACTGTTGCAGCTGTAGCACCGCTCTGCTTGAGATCAGCATGTTTCACCATGAGATGCCAGGTGTGTCCCGATGTCCAAGACTGTCTACGGTCTGCGCTCATCCTTGTTGCTTCACCAGTCCCAACAACGCACAGAGCGGTCCTTCTCCACAGCTAATTCGTATCCGCATCAGCCCAGGCCCTGTGGCGGCTGGCTTCGACACCGTCCCATTCTCAGCGTGGTCACCACTAGCGCATGACCTGAGTCCTTCAGTGTACCTCGGTGCGTGCGGCAGTCCTTGATACGACCTTTGATCGACTTTAGAATCAGCACCCTTTACATTTAGGTCATGTGCTGAGGCTTACACCAGAAAGATCGCACAAAGCAGAACTTAAGTGGAATCCATATGGAAAAGGGAAGACTTAGATAAACTCTGAAACAAAACTTCTAAAGATAGAGAAAGGTAATAAACATTGAAACACTAGATGGGGTGGCTACTGTGGCTCAGGACGAGGACGCTGGCGTGCGATAGTTTCCATCCTTTGTGATGCTCGTTGCACAAGAGGAAGTAAGAAGAGAATCGTATCGAGTAGCCATGGCGATACGTACATTCCCGTCGTGTATCGCGTTGATTCGTCGTTGCCGAGACTTGGGATGAGTCTGTTGTCTTCGATGCCGGCGAAGGCGAAAATGATGTGGGAGCACAGAGTGACGTCAATGTCCTCCGGGTAGAATCTACCGGCCCCGCTGCGGTACTGGGACCAGTTCGTGTAGTAACACACGCGGAGATACTTGTCGAAATCTGAAACCACAAACACAGTCTGGTTGCATTGCTGGTGTTGCCGCTACTATTGAAATTGTAGCATATCCGTCAACTCTCACGCATAAGCCGCCAGGCGCACGGCAAAGGTCTGAAATGTCACGTATATTTTCATAATCTTTAGCAATGAAAATTATGAAACAAAATGTCCCGTTTTGCTCAAATGAGACACATTATCTATTTGTGTGTGTCACAAGGGAAGGCCTCAGTTAATTTTACCGATAATATCTGTCTTTTACCGAATAATGTCTGAAACGCGATCAGTAATTGGTCAACAGCTGAGCGTCAACCAATAAGATTTCTTTGTTGAAAGGATTGTAAGCACGTGTCGAAGTTGAGCTTTACTTTACTTCTGGAATAAAAAGAACCTTCACAGGTCTCTAAATGCTCATGAAATTTACTGAGGTCCACGGACTATTGGACTTCGTTCGCGGAATGCAGCCCCTGGACCCTGAATGGAAAAATTGCTGCTGCTACTACTACTACTACTACTACTACTACTACTACTACTACTACTACTACTACTACTACTACTACTACTACTACTACTACCACCACCACCACCACCACCACTACCACTACTACTACTACTACTACTACTACTACTACTACTACTACTACTACTACTACTACTACTACTACTACTACTACTACTACTACTACTACTACTACTACTACTGTTGCTGCTGTTGCTGTGGCAACTGATAATGTTGTGGCTGTTGTTGTTGTCATATCAGTAGTACTATCAGTAGCAAATATCAGTACTAGTCCCAGATAGAACCGGCTAGACAGTGATTCCTTTCTATACCCTTTCTTTGCTATAAAAATATAGATCATAACGCTACACGCACACGATCAAGCACACATGCATACACGCGTACGTACGCACGCACACATATTTCATGACTTTACGCTCAGAAAATCTGTATTATCAGTGGTCTAAATAAATTATGGTAATTTCGAAGATATATACATGGAACATGAAACGTCTTATAACGAATGACATAATTATGTAGGCCCTCCATACATGCCTAGCTTACCTTCACTGTGAGGTGGTTCTGTGGTTGTTGTTGTTGTCGCCCTCTTTGTCGCTCTGGAAGTCTTGGCTGTTGGTTTGGGCTTTGTAGTTGATGTGGGCATGGTTGTGGTTGTGGTGGGGGTAGTGGTAGTTGTGGTGGGCGTAGTGGTGGTTGTGGTAGGTGTAGTGGTGGATGTGGTTGTAGTGGTGGTCGTAGTGGTGGGTGTGGTTGTAGTAGTGGGTGTAGTGGTGGGTGTGGTTGTAGTAGTGGGTGTAGTGGTGGGTGTGGTTGTAGTAGTGGGTGTAGTGGTGGGTGTGGTTGTAGTAGTGGGTGTAGTGGTGGGTGTGGTTGTAGTGGTTGGCGTATTGGTAGTTGTCGTGGGTGTAGTTGTGGTGGGTGTAGTGGTAGTTGTCGTGGGTGTAGTTGTGGTTGTGGTGGGTATGGGTGTAGTGGTGGTTGGGGTGGGTGTGGTTGTGGTCACTGTGGTTGTTGTTGGTGTAGTTGTGGGTGTAGGTGTGGTTGTGGTGGATGTTGTCGTGGTAGGTATTGTAGTAGACTTAGTGGTAGTAGTTGAAGGTGTAGTTGTGGATGTTGTTGTAGTTGTGGATGTTTTTGTAGTTGGCGTTGTCTTGGTAGTAGTTGAAGGTGTAGTTGTGGATGTTGTTGTAGTTGGCGTTGTCTTGGTTGTGGATGGTGTACTAGTGGATTTTGTGGTTTTAGATGGTGTAGTTGTGGACTTAGAGGTAAGAGGGGACGTAGTTGTGGATTTTGTTGTTGTAGATGGTGTAGTTGTTGCTGTTGTGGTTGTGGATGACGTTGTTGTATATGGTGTTGTGGGTGGTGCTGTTGTAGATGTTGTGGAAGTGGACCTTGGGGATGGTTTGTCTGCTTCTTTCACTGGCGAAGCAGTGGCTGGTTTCACGGTGGTGGTCGTGGTTGTGGTCGATGTCGTGGTTGGTTTTGCAGTGGTTTTCGCTGGTGTCTCCCAAACAGTGCTGCAGTAAATAGAACGAGCTTTGGAAAACGACAACATTATGATGGTACTTGCAAAGATGATAATGCACACAAACCGTAAACAACCAGTGCTGCTGAAATATTTCAGCACTGGAGGTGGGAGATGGACAGTGTGAAAGACAGAAGGGAGAGAACGAGGGGGAGTATGGTGGATGGGGGAGAGGGGGGAGATTGAACGAGAGTGCACGAACGAAAGAGAATGAATGAGAGAGAAAGTGAGTGAGCGAGTGAGTGAGTGAGTGAGTGAAAAAGAAATCGATAGAGGATGACACAGAGTGAAAAAAAAGCGTTGCGAAGAGTGGAAGAGAGAAATACACACACATATATATATATATATATATATATATATATATATATATATATATATATATATATATATATATATATATATATATATATATATATATAGAGAGAGAGAGAGAGAGAGAGAGAGAGAGAGCGAGAGCGAGAGCGAGAGAGAGGGAGAGAGAGAGGGAGAGGGAGAGAGAGAGAGAGACAGACAGACAGACAGACAGACAGACAGACAGACCGACAGGCAGACAGGCAGACAGGCAGACAGACCAGAGAGATTTTGTTTACAATGTTGACAAAGGTAATGCCTAGTTATTATTCGGTGCATTTCTTGCGGGGCACGCCTAGGGATTTGCTCACGTGGGTGGCACGGTGGTTGTAGGTCTCGTGGTGAAAAGTGCTCTCTTCATTGCGTTGATGAGAGGGTATTTCCCTTCGTTGCAGAGCTTACCACCGAAATCATCGGTATCGAGAGAATAGACCATCCATCCACCGTAACCTTCTTCTTTCAACCACCACACCTACAACCACAAATACATATGTGACCTAAAAATGACAAATCAAGCAAAACTACATCGACCGCAGTAACAACATCCACACCACAAGAACAATGACTACATTCATCAACTGCAATATGTATTACATCAACTACACGTCTTTATATATACATAAATGAGCAGGAACATCTGCACGAACGAATTGCAAAAACACAACTACCAGAAGAACGAGAGCACGCACGCACGCACGCACGCACGCACGCACGCACGCACGCACGCACGCACGCACGCACGCACGCACGCACGCACGCACGCACGCACGCACGCACGCACGCACACACACACACACACACACGTCACCAGAACTGTCACATTTATACCAGTAAACAAACGCATCTTCAATAACAATTTCACTACTCGTGCATACTATAATATTATTCCAACAATTTACATTTGCATTTCTTCCTAATTAAAGGTGCCTCCTCAACTCGATTTCTCATTTCAAATTCGTTTCCGAATTTGCGAAAAATCAAAACGTACTTATTATCCACTGCAACATGCTAGCTCGTTTGTGCAACGTTTGTATGCATTTTGTGTGTGAAATCATCAGACAAACTATTAAATGACTTAATGTTTGATCAAACATTAATTGAAGTGAAAATGAAAACTCGTTTCACCCTTGGTGAAATTTCGTAACTTTGCTATGTGACGCCCATGATCGGCACTGAGCCGTACATGTTTACTATTTTGATATTTACCAGATCTAACAAATAAAGATAAATATTTCGATGATTTCGATGAACAAAAATAGGCATATATATATATATATATATATATATATATATATATATATATATATATATATATATATATATATATATATATATATATATATATATATATATATATATATATATATATATATATATATATATATATATATAAATATATATATATATATATATATTAATTCAACTGCGGATGTTGCATAGACTATTCACACACTACATGTTTGGACATCAACAAACAGGATTTGCGACAGGCTGAATCAGTTGTGGATGGAGTTTTAAACAGAACACTTTCAACGCCAACCAAGACCAACATGTTCCTTACAAAGGTCACACATGAAACAACCAACGAAATAAATGTGCCAACATGTCCTACGTTCACGTTTGTTGCACCAAGCAACGTTGAAAACGAAACTGTTCACGTGTGTAATAAAAATACTCACACAGCTTAATAACATTTTTACTTTTCCAATTACACAAACCTTTTCCGTCAGTGTTTTCGTATTGTCGAAACCGAACACTTGGTCGCCTTTCTTGATGAACGGCACGTTCTGGTCCCGGTCCGGGATGCGGATGTAGTTACGGGTGACTTTATTGCAAACCTGTGGACGTTACAGTCTTACTATAATCCAGAAATTGTATGTATGGTATGTTACTCCTCCTAAGCGCTTTCAGGGGTTCATCTCATCTATGGCCCTACGGTAACGTCGTCTCAGTTGAATTTTATCGAAATTCACCCCGTCATCTTTCTTCGAACAATCGAATTACCTTTTGTTGTTACTACGCACAATTGTCCGCAACACTACCCGAACAATTATGTACAATTGTTGACAACGTCATGCGTCGTTTCTTCTATGATCCCAACTTACATAATAAAAAGACATTACAAGTGCCAGTATTGTATCGCAATTTTTAGTTAGATTCCCATAAGCCATCAAGATATTGAGTAGCAGCACCAATGCATAGATGGATATTTCTGTGAAATATTGTAAATATAATTATCGTGACAGTCACTTACGAACTACCAAGTTATCCCGTTGTTGTTATAACACATTCCAATCGGTACACGTGTGACAAGGCAGTCTCAGACGATGTAACAAATGTTGCGTTAACAACCATAACAAAGACTTTTTATATAATAGTCAGTGTTATTGTTATAATAATGTAATAATGTAATAATAATAATAGTAATAATAATAATGATGATAACCATAATAATGATAACGATAATGATAATAATAATAATAACAAATAATAATAACAAATAAAATTAACAATTATAATTATTTTCATCTACATCATCATTATCATCATCATTAACATCATCATCAAAACTACAATAATTGAAATACTGAATATGATTATTATTATTAACCCTGCAACTCGCCTCGTAGTAGGCCGCCCTGCCGAGCGCACGGGTGTGCTTGAGTGGCTTGGACGGGTTCGTGACTGGGTCACCAACGCTGTATCTGTTCTTGTTCTTCAGCGTGAATCCAATGGAGTACGTCGGCATGCCAATGACGATCTTCTCGCGCGACATACCAAGAGACACCCAATAGTTGGCCGCCCATTGCTGCAACAAGGCGGTATTAATATGGCATTAGATAAATTAGCATTTGTTATGAGAATATGTTTGGCTCGATTCGCTTGAAACAGGCCCAGTGGCAACGGTGGTGAAGCAGAACGTTTTTGTCAGGTACATGAGTAGTTGCCATATGTAGAAAACCGAGGCGGCAAGTGACTGCTTTGCGTCCATGTGTTTACTGATTAAATGATCTCCTGAACAAATAGTTTGATAAGCATACATGTATGATATATATGATATATATGATATATATATATATATATATATATATATATATATATATATATATATATATATATATATATATATATATATATATATGCTGATTAAATGATCTCCTGAAGAAATTGTCTGATAAGCATACATGTATGATATATATATATATATATATATATATATATATATATATATGATATATGATATATATATATATATATATATATATATATATATATATATATTCTGATTAAATGATTTCCTGAAGAAATAGTCTGATAAGCATACATGTATGATATATGCGATATATATTTATATATATATATATATATCATACATATCATATATACCCACGGATGCAAATATATATATATATATATATATATATATATATATATATATATATATATATATATATATATATATATATATATATATATATATATATATATATATATATATATCAAAGTGTTTACAGCAAACGCGCGTTTATTAGTCTCCATATTTGAGATCAGATCGTCACTAAACTGCAATCCAACAACTGTATTAATACACAATATGACGTTCCATCGTGTATGGTGATGTAACCTAGCGAAAGAAAGAGAAAGGAACGGAAGATAGACTGTTGTTTATACTGACCACATTCAGCTGCGCCTTGGCTCCACGTTCTCCGCGTCTGGCGGTCAGTGGCGCGAGGTGACCAATCACTTTGTCCCATGCTCCGTGGAAGTTGAACGCCTTCAAGTTAATGAAGTCGAACGTGCTGCGTAACACACGAAAAACACGTCAGCAGTAAAAGGCTCATCCCCAACTGCAGCACATTTTTATATACTTGAGAGAAAGTATAAAAACCATGGCTTTAACGCCGTGCGTATAATTTTGTAGTGTGTTGATCAAGCACTTAATCCAGAACACGGTATTATGAACTGTACAGAAGCCGGACGGTTGATATTAATGAAATAACTTTGGAAGACCATGTCGTTCATATATACTTTTAGCCTTACTTCAGTGACACTATATTTCCAAATATTCAATTAATCAATGTATCACTGCACTCACGCAAGAATATAGCGAAAAATAAAATAACATTCAAATCGAGTTAAACCTTTCGATTGCCTTGACGTCATATCCCCTGTCGATGTCTGTCTTGAGTGCCGGCACGGTAGCCGAGAGCACGAGGGGCTCCCGTTTCTGCTCCCTGGCCTCTTTGTCAAACGCTATTCGCAGCTCCTGCAGAATAACGAAAAGATGGCAGATACAGAGGAACGTCATCGCCTTTTCATTCCTAAATCAATTTAATGTAAGTTAAAGTTAAAAATCACGTACGTACTGCAATACTGCAGTATGTACGTACGTAGAAACATACATGCAAAAGCACGCACGCACGCACGCAACCAGAAACGCTGACCTTGGAGAGCAGAGCGAACTTGCGCTTGTCGATGGTGCTGAGGCGCTGCAGGGCGAGGTCTAGGCCGTCGAAGTTGAGCCACCGCAGGTACGTGATGGCGTTCACGATGAACCAGTCTCGCGTCTCCCATGACGACAACATCGTCGACACTATCTTCGTCGACAATGTCAGGCCACCGACTGACAGCAACACTTTTAAGTCCGGCTGCTTGTCCTTTAGATCGGTTACTCGTTCATACCTGGTAACAATATACATATATTAATTATCAGAATTTGTTTCATAGGGTCAAATAAAATCATTACTCTTATTCTATATGATAACGGACGCTACGACGGTGAATATGTACATTCATTCCTTTTGGCATTTCTAGTTCTTAGTTTTTTTCGTGACATATGTCAACTAACGAGCATGACTTTTGTTTCTCTTTCATGGTTGAGAATGTAACAATATATCACGACCGTTTTATTGCATGCGTTAGCAAGTTGGAACACAATATAATTTATCATCATGCCAACATTACCACACATGCCTAAAGCAATAGGTGGTTATCTAATGTTGGAAGATTGAGTAATATACAAAAGAGGAATACAAATTATAAAGTGTTTGTATGTCACAAATATGGCGTGTGTACGTGTGGAAGCATATTAACCAGTATATATAATGCCAGGTAATTTCTACGCAATACCGCAGTTACCATTTACTACCATTTATTACAGTTACTAAACACAGTGAACTCTCGCTATAAGGAACATTGGTAAAACCGGTCCATATATCCGATGTTCTTTATATCCATGGTTACATAATACAGTACAGGCCAGAACGGGGATTTCAAAGTTGTTCCTTTTAAGCGGATGTTCCTTACATGGGGAGTCCTCATAGCAAGAAGCCATTAGTTGTATCTTGGCCACATACATATTCATGTTATATTGTTATTAGTATTGTAGATGTTGTAAACGTTTATATCGACTCACAGCCCCTTGTGGTCGTAGCGTGTCTCCTCTGTGGTCAGAACCGGCACGAGACGGTTGTACCGGATGCTGGCATAAGCATACACGATGTGCGTGCACAGCGTCGCGTCAATGTCTTCCGGTTCAAACTTCGCCAGGCCCTTCTGTGAGTTTGACCAATTGGTGTAGAAACAAACTCGCTTGTAGGTCGACGTCCCGCGCACTGTCAACATCGTGGACATTGTGGGTAAATGTATTCGTCTTTTCTACCACAGATTTTCTTTTAAACACAACTATACAGTTTAGTCACTACACAGTTTCGGTAACACTGGGTTGTCTTCTCCTTCTAATGGAGTGACTGGGGTCTTCTTCTGCTCGCTAGATGGCATGGCAAGCAGGCTCTCACATGCGTGGCTGAGACGGTATCCCTCTCGTATCGATTCATAATAGGTGTTGTCTATCTAATCCACTGGGCCTCCTATTTCCATCTCATAATTCTGTATGTGTTTAGGCAAAGTCAATTGCCATACAATTTTTTCTATCTGGCTGTTGCTGTTGTATAGGCGAAGATCTCGCTCATGATAATCGTACGCATTTTCATGAAACGTGACACCTTACAAAAACGCCATAAACAGAGCAATAAACACGTATTTCATGTATGTATGCATTCTTATATGTATATCACTAAAGTTACCTGACAATAACCATGTAAAAGTGTGAAATTATTACCTTTTTGTCAGAACCCATGTGCTTGTCAACATTTTTATATAACCGGATGTTGTTGTGAGCGAGATTTCCAAACGGGATTCTCGTAGATCAATATAATATCAATATCACGCTAAGAATTGCCGTCTGCTGGCCATAGAGTTACATAATTAATCATCCCCCTATAAACTACTAACTTACTAACGGTGTTTTATTTATGTCTGCACTGCTGGCCCACTCTGGCCTCATTCTACACGAAATCGCGTTTAACCATGTGACCCAAAGGCAACATCACGTGCACAGTATGGCGGCTAATTGTGAAATGTTTTCTATGTCACCGATAAAAGTACTTATAAGTAATTATTTGGAGCATATTTCTTCAGTTTCTTGAAGCCCAAGTATTGGTTGTATGTCACAGAATACACATGTGAAACGGTTAGTGCGTATCGGTTTTAAAACTGAAGTTATTAGTTCCGTAGCCATTTGGCTACGGAAAGCCTAAATTGGCGCTTACGTAAATACCGCCGCGGACGCCCGCCCCAGAGACCAAGAGTGGGGCGGACGAGCCTGCCTAGTATGTGTTATGTTACCGTTTGCCATGCCATCTGGCGAGCAAAAGAGGAAATAAATCGCCCAGAATTCAGTTCCAGAAGAAGGCAACCAGTGGTTGCTGAAACGTTGTAGTGAGTAAACTTTAAAGTTATGTCTAAAATAAAATCTATATTAATTTATTTTCCCAACTTGAAGAACATTTTCACTAATATTTGTGTCTGTCTAGTTACTTCGTTAGTTTGGATTGTTTTTTGAAACTCTTCACATTTAACAAGATTTAACACTATTGCCATCCAATGCAAAAAGCCAGATGGCAAATGGACAAGGAAGCCATTGGCTTACCGCGAGTCCAACAATTGTTCATGTATGTGCCCTCCTGAGATATTTGTTTTAAACATATTCATGCTGCTTGCATTTACACACACACACAC
>OY759262.1:29768442-29778442 GCA_963662155.1 Lamellibrachia columna
ACATTCGATACCGTCAGCGGTGAAATTTTATTGCGTCGACATTTAAGTTAAACACCTTCATCCGATATTACCTTACTGCATTAAAAGTGACCGCTCCTTCGATGTCGTCATGGTTGACGACCGACGCTGTTCAACAATGCACGACAGGGTGTCACAGCTGAATGCGATAATTCTTCAACCTCTTCTGTTGTAGAAGTGCGTTTACATGTGTTCCTACCCTGATAATATCCATACATACTGGTATAAACTAAGCACAAATAATATAACATTTCTCGAATAGGATGTAGTTTTACTTGTTTGTTTTTAATTGTAAATCACGCATTAAATATAAAAAAGTGGAATATGCTGAAACATAGTAGCAATATTGTTTGGGAAGCACTGCTGCCCATATAGATTGCTTTGCAAATGAGCAGAAAGACGTAACGTCAAACCGCAATGATTTGTCAATATTCCATTGTTAACTTTCTACACACAATACTGCCCTGTAAATCAACATACTGATAGATGGCATATTTAAAAAGTACCGTACTGGTGATATCACATAGTAACGTGAAACGTGACACGCTTGTGTTGACGCGTGAATTATTTCCACTAAAAGAAACAATGACCACCTTCGGCGCCATGAACGCCGGACAACACGTAAAGCCTGGTATACACTGGCACGTTTTTCCCCAATCCGACACGACTCAACTAGTCGGTGCTGGTTGAGTCGGATCGGATCGGTGTCAGTCGGCTAGTGTATCCACACTTCTGACTGAAATCGGGGTAAGTTGGTGTCAGTCGGGGGTAGTTGAAAGTTTTCAAGCAGTGTCGGAAAATTGGACCCGATTATCGGGCTCAGTCTGTCTCAGTCTGTCTCAGCCTGTCTCAGTCTGTCTCAGTCTGTCTCAGTCTGTCTCAGTCTGGTTGAGCCTGAGTTGCCAGTGTATCCAGCTCAGTCGGGTTGTCCGCCGTGTGTGCGCGGCGGTAGTTGTTCCCGGTTGGTGAAGCGAAAGCCAATCGGAAGCTGACTGACTGTCTACGCACACCGGCAAGATGGCCGAGACAATGTGGACGACTGCACGAAAAGATGAATTCGTGCCACTATGGGAAGAAAAGCCTTGTTCGTACGATACACCTTGTCGTGCGTGCCTACTGTAACAGGAACACTAAACGGTGGAGGCATAGCCAGGGTATAACCCAGCATGAGCGATTACGTTGTCGCCGACGACGACGCCTCTTTAGGACCAGACTAACTGCTGCCATAGCTGCTTCTCGTGTCTGCGCACCACTCTGATGCTGTTTGCATAAATTGTCCACTAGGGGCCATCATGGTGCGAATATTTTGCCGCCAGGGTCAGGGCAATAGCACCCGATCAAGTCTAGTTTCGGGTCATTCGGTGTAGTGTATCCAGTATCCACCCTAATCAGGGTGAGACATGTATACGGACCGACCGATCCGACCCGACTCAACCAGCACCGACTAGTCGAGTCGGGTCGGATCGGGGGAGGAAAACTGCCAGTGTATACCGACCTACAGACCATCTTTCAACTAGATTCATTGTGTGCGTGCGCGTGTGCGTACGTGCTACACGATGAATTTCGTTATTGTTTGCAAAGAAATGTTTCAGTAAACTTGGTCCACGTATTCAGACATGTGTCACCATTCTCTCTCACAATGTTCTCCTTCTAAAAGTTAATTAGTTTCCTAACATTGCGAACAATCCAAGAGTTGTTATTGAACACGTTTCACCGATAGCTTAACAAACTATTCCCTTATTTGCTTAAGTTACGATCAATATTATATTTACGATGTTTTTGTTTTAGCATGAACGTTGACCACCTGATACGCACCCATATAGCCACACGTGTTGTAAGTAACTGCGGCCAACTTTGGTTTCGCCCATGTTTTCTATTTTGTAGTTAAAAATATGCCGTATCTAAGAATAAATATATTTGCTATAAACTATTACTCATATCTATTAGATAACTAAAATGAAGTTCTCTTTTTAACCCGCAAGTGCATTGTGTAGTCACAAATCACCAGCGTGTTTTAATAATATTTAACTCGAGTGCCATCCAAGGCAAAAGGCACAGATGGCAAGGAAGCCATTGGCTTGTCGAGAGTCAAACAAAATGTAATTTATGTGTAACCCGCCTTTCTCAGATATGCATTGATTTTTAAACATCCACGCTTCTAGTATTTACACAATCTGTATATAATCGGTTCCATCAATGTATTGTCCTCTCTGAGAATGAGTAATTTCTTACATCCAATCTACATTGTTATTTCACTAATGTCACTTCTAGTCCTCTAATCTACTTTCTTTCTCAAGTGACAAAATATGTCTATCCATGTTTTCATAACCATTCAACATTTTAATAAAACCTCTGTTTGATCCCCTCTTAACCTTTGAGCAGTTTAGCTCGATAACTGACCGTGTTAATCGATGTTGTGATGGGACTGTCAGTGGATCGCTGCAATCATTACAACGATCAGCGTCAACACGCATAACCGGCTGTGCAGTCACGCGTGTCGTGTACACACGGTCCAGTGCACCCGCTCGACATCAGCACATCACGCAAATTGACATGATACTTGAGTTATCGTCTTCACCCATGTAAGTCCTTGGCATGACAATGGCTCATCTGCTCACCATAGTTCAGTTAGGAATTTAAGTGACACTAGACCTCCTATTAGTGTAGTAAAAAATCAGTTTCCTCCGTTATGTACGGTTCCTCTACCGTTATCTTCTAAAACTTCTTTGAAGCTAATGTTCGCTTCCTCCGAGTGGCTTCCAACTTATATTGGGCCTTCCTCTCGGTCTGTTAAGTCATCTTCATACTCAGTGCCATCTAATTCTTTATAACAAAATCTTATTCTCATCACATGGCCATATTTATTCAAGTTATTCAACTTATTTTGATTACTTTTACAATTCACAATGAGAGCTATTTTTTCTGTTTATTCAGATTACGTTATGTTACTTTTCAACATTTTAAAACACGCATCACATTTCTTAAGCAGATGACCGTTTTGAAAATAATAATAATAAATAATAATAATAATAATAATAAAACATTATTAATTCACACGATAAAACTCGTGTGTAGATTTTAGAGATAATAACAATAGAGGGCCTAGTGATAATAATAATAATAATGATAATAATAATGATAATAATAATGATAATAATGATAATAATAATGATAATAATACATGCACTGTATAAGATGTTAACAACTATGCAGAATGTTCGATTGTGTAAATTGATTTAAGAAATTACTGATGTTTACTGATTACATTGCATTTGTATATATAAAAATTAAAAATTAAATATTAAATAGGAAATAAAACACGAATACCATCAATATTACAGAAAATAAATAGGATTGATAATATGTAATAAGATCATTAAAAATGCAATATCAAAGCGGTAAAACCCATTAAGTGGAAACAAGAAATGTCTTTAATAGCTTCTTGAATTGCGGGTGGTTGCCGTTTCCACGTATGTTGGCAGGCAGTTTATTCCACAGCGTGGGGCCAGCGCAGGCAAATGCTCGGCGGCCGAAACGTTCTAGGTTGACTCGTGGCACGTCGAGAAGTAGCCCGCCGGCAGAGCGTAGGCAGAGTCGTGGTGCATACTGAAGCAGTGCGGCAAGGTACTCTGGTTTGTCTTCGTAGAGTGCCTTGTGCACAAGGACGAGTATCTTGTACTCAACCCGTCTCTCTTAATGGGCAGCCAGTGTAGTTGCCGCAGTATTGTTGTCGTGGACTGCCGATCACCCCGCCGAATGTGCATGACAATGCGAACCGCTGACCGCTGAACCATTTCCAGACGGCGCAGGAGACGATCGGTTATTCCAAATAGCATCGCATTACCATAGCCAAGTCGTGATGTTACCAGTCCGTGGATCAAACTTTTGCATACACTAGTGGTAAGAGAGTCTCGTATCTTAGCAATGAGAGACAGATGATAATAGACGCTGAGACATACGTTCGATACTTGAGATGTCACCGACAGAGGAGCGTCAATGACGAATCAGAGATACGGAAAACGGCTAATGTGTCAACGAATTGGCCACAGATGTTGACGCGGCTAAACGAAATAGGAGTTCGCAGACTTGGTGAACTGGTAACAATGGCTTCTGATTAGTTCTCATTCAGGACGAGTCCGTTGTCAGAGAGCCATGTTTTCACTTCTTGTAAGCAGGCCTCCGTGCACGCGAGAGCTTGCATACAGTCCGTCCTCAAAATGCCCCAACGTGAGTTCAGATGTCTTCCTGACTCAGGCTAAATGTGCGATCTGGTGGAGAGGTGGCCAACTATTTATTAACGTTCTCTATAGGAAAATAAAACGCAGAAGAAGGATATCATCAGTTTTATTGACTCAGTAAATGTTGGAGCTTGCAGCTTTGTAAAATAAAAATATGCATGGAGGTGTGCGTGCGTGCGTGCGTACGTGTGTTTGTGTGTATGCATGTATGTGTGTGTGTGTGTGTGTGTGTGTGTGTGTGTGTGTGCGCGCGCGTGTGTGTGTGTGCGTGCGTGCGTGCGTGCGTGTGTGTGTGTGTGTGTGTGTGTGTGCGTGCGTGCGTGCGTGCGTGCGTGCGTGCGTGCGTGCGTGCGTGCGTGCGTGCGTGTATTTATGTATATATGTGTGCATGGTGTGCATGCAAGTGGATGTGTGTTTGCATGCACGCGTGCATGCATGTGTGGATGTGTCAATGGTATCACAGAGAGTTGAAGAGAGTTCAGGGTGACATAGTAGTACCACGACCTATTGCAGTAGTTTCTGTTATCTTAATTCACAAGCTAAACTCTTATTACATCGGCACAAATGATATAAATCTATCACCGCTACATATTTCTAAGCGAAACCACACCCAAATGAATACATTAGATAATGATGCATTTTCCCGTAAATTGGCTTATATTTACTATAATAGTTACAGAGGCAGCAGGAACGTTCGTTGCACAAAAAAACTAATTTCTGCGTACAATATTATTAGAATGTCGTAGTCGCACCAAATTATGTCGCTTCGCCTCTTCTGCGTCGCCTCATTTTAAAAATTTAACAGACGATTGTGTTTGGAACATTTGCAATCATTGTTGTTGCATTATATTTAATCCGGAATTCTTAATGAGTCTTGATTGTAATAAGATTGATTGCAGCAAATGTTCCAGTTACCATGATTACATTCATAATGTTTCCTTCATTAAGACGACATGCTGTGGAATAGTTTCAAACTGATCAGCTACATGAACGAGAAGACGTTGGGACATCGCCGCAGGGATAACGCCGTCCAAACAGTCTGAAACCACAGCCTGACAAGAGAAACGTCTTCACGACAACAGCATACGATTCAGCGCATTGATGAGCGGATATTTTCCTTTCTTGCAGAATTTGCCACTGAAGTCGTCCATGTCGAGACTCCAGACCATCCAGCCCCCGAATCCGCTTTTCTTCAGCCAGTACACCTACAATTACAATATACAATAACGGGAAGTCACGTAGCAGCAGCAGCAGCAGCAGCAGCAGCAGCAGCAGCAGCAGCAGCAGCAGCAGCAGCAGCAGCAGCAGCAGCAGCAGCAGCAGCAGCAGCAGCAGCAGCAGCAGCAGCAGCAGCAGCAGCAGCAGCAGCAGCAGCAGCAGCAGCAGCAGCAGCAGCAGCAGCAGCAGCAGCAGCAGCAGCAGCAGCAGCAGCAGCAGCAGCAGCAGCAGCAGCAGCAGCAGCAGCACGCACGCACGCACGCACGCACACACGCACGCACAAAGAAGAACATGCTATATTATATGGATCGTGAAACACAGAAGAAACAACAACGATTATTGCGATATCATCATAGTCGTACCTTCCACGCTAAGCTTGTTTCGTCGTCATATCCGTACCACTGATCTCCGTGCACTA
Source organism: Lamellibrachia columna (assembly GCA_963662155.1). Taxonomy (NCBI): domain Eukaryota; kingdom Metazoa; phylum Annelida; class Polychaeta; order Sabellida; family Siboglinidae; genus Lamellibrachia; species Lamellibrachia columna. Next base: position 29,774,335 of record OY759262.1, read on the forward strand.
AGTAAGGCACTTTCTGCTCTTTGTTCCAATATCGCGCCAATTTCTTATGCTTCTTTTTCTTCGACGATTTCTTCATGTATATCATTCGACATATCTAGCAAACAGAATGTATATCATTCGACATATCTAGCAAACAGAATGTATATCATTCGACATATCTAGCAAACAGAATGTATATCATTCGACATATCTAGCAAACGTAATGTATATAATTCGACATATCTAGCAAACAGAATCTATATCATTCGACATATCTAGCAAACAGAATGCATATCATTCGACATATCTAGCAAACAGAATCTATATCATTCGACATATCTAGCAAACAGAATGTATATCATTCGACATATCTAGCAAACAGAATGCTATCTTGTGTAAGCGTAAACCATCTTACTACACACACCGTGGACGCGCAGTGTTCCCGATAATTATAACAATATTTTGTTCATGACTAGACAAAATGTCGACGGCCCATACGTTCGCACTCACGCACGCACGCCCGCGCGCACGCACGCACGCACGCACGCACGCACGCACGAACGTGTTGACATTATTTTCCATCCTGTTTAGGCTGTAATATTACAAAGCAAAATTATAACAGAACAGTTTCCCACAAGATAGCTAAGGCTACAGCTGTAATCAGTCAACATGTAAATATGCACAATATGTGCCTTTAACGATCGTTTGACCAACCTCGTAGTAGGCAACAAAGCCTTTCTCTTGCGTATAGAAGGCAGCGTCCGACGCTCCAACCGTCATCGAATTCATGCCGTAATAGTAGTCAGCATACTTGAGTCTGAAGCCACGGGCATACACTCCGAGGCCGATGATCAGTTTCTCCGGTGGACATCCGTACCACTTCCAGAAGCGGGCGGCGTAGCTCTGCAGTCGGATCATTACAATATATATATATATATATATATATATATATATATATATATATATATATATATATATATATATATATATATATATATATATATATATATATATATATATATATATATATATATATATATATATATATATATATATAGAGAGAGAGAGAGAGAGAGAGAGAGAGAGCAATTTTTCAAGATTTTATAACATCTTGGTTGGATAAAAATAACATCCACACAAAACCGTCATATTTTCAAAAACAAACGATTTGGCGGTGAATTAAAATATGCCCGTTTGTGAAGGTGAAGTTGAATTTCCCGGTTTGTACAATCTCTCACGGTACAGTACTACAGCAATAAAGATTAAAGCACGAAGTGTAACACTGTTGCTTTATACAATCTCTCACGGTAAATATACTACAGCAATAAAGATTAAAGCATGAAGTGTAACACTGTTGCTTTAGATGCATTTTGAGAACCAGCAATACCGAAAATTTGGGCATTTTTATAACATGAAACTCTCCAACTACCTTTCATATAAGCATATCGAAAATCGCCCTAAATTCCATTTAGCAGCACGCTCAATGATATTGATTTCTCTGCATATTTACTTACGTTGCTTGGCCACAACCTTCACTGTCTTAGCTATACGTTAACCATAACGTGTAAATCTTTGACAGTTGTGCTCAGAATATTTGACATGCAAAGCGGAGCTCACGTCAACGTGGTTTAAAAGTCAATGTCTCTCTGAAGTACTTCATTTTACGATTCTTTTGTTGCCATTTGGTGTTCGCTGCGATACTCAGACAATTCTGCTTTATTTGTCATTATTGTGCTGCCTACTGCTGCTACAAACGAAGGAGAAGAAACAAAACCAAAATACCAAATTTAGTTGAGCTTTGTATCCCCGTTCTTTCTTTCTCTTGAACAACGGCGCGTTATGTCCGGTTCTGTTGTCCCAAGCACCATGGAAATCGTACGCCATAAGGTTGATGAAATCCAGGTATCTACAACGGGCAAAACATAATTTTAACAAGACAATATTTAACATGATTGCCATCCAAAGCAAAGGCCCATATGGCAAGTGGACAAGGACGCCATTGGCTTATCGAGAGTCCAACTTTTTCATCTATTACTAACCCGCCCTCCTGAGATATGTGTCAACCTTGTTTTTGAGCATGTTCATGCTGGTAGCAGTTACACAATCTTTAGATAATTTGTTTGTTCCATTCATTTGTTGTCCTCTGTGAGAACAAATACTTCCTGATATCCGATCTACACTGATCCTTCACTAATGCTACTTCATGTCCTCTAGTTCTACTATCTTTCTTGAGCGAAAAGACATATTTCTATCACTATTTTCATACCCATTTAAAAAACTTCAGTTTGATCTCCTCTTAACGTCCTTGTCTCTAGGGTTGTTAAACCATATTCTTTTAGGCGTTCTTCATAAATAAAGTCTCTCAGTATTGGAATCATTTTAGTTGTTCTCCTCCGTATTCGTTCAAGCGTATCTATATCCTTCTTACGATATGGTCTCCACGCTTGTATACACTATTCTAAATGAAGCCTTTTCTTTTACAGTAGTACCTAGGCCAGTATCTCCCATGTTATGGTTTACATCCAAGTTCCCGTGTCCTGTATGTAGGCATTTACATTTCCAAAAATTGAATAACATCTGCCATTTTTCAGACCATTTAATTAATTTGTCTATATAATTTTGTAAATGTTGTTTATCACCATCATTGTTAACCTTTCTAAACACTTTTGTGTCATCCGCAATTTTCAGTACGTTGCTTGTTATATTATCGTCCAAGTCACTGACATATATTTAGAATAATAAAGGTCTCAATACTGATCCTTGTGGCACCCCATTCAAAACTGCTTTCCAGTTTGAAACCTCCCCATCTACTACAACGCGCTGTCTTCTGTCAGTCAGCCATTGTTCTATCCAGTCGATTATGCCGTCCCCGATAGCATGGGCTTTTAATTTAAGTAGCAATCTTTTATGTGGCATTTTGTCAAACGCTTTCTGAAAATCTAAGTGGATACTATCTACTGGCGATCCCTCGTCTATCCTCTTAGTGATTTCTTCCAAAAAACATAACATATTTGTTAAGCATGATCTCGCTTTTATGTTGAGATGTTGAGATGGATTTAATAATTTTATATGTCTTTGTTTGCCTATAATTCGGTTGTACCAATTATGTGAGGGTCAATGTCTTCTACCATAATGTTTAATTCGTTTTCTTATTTATTATTGTTGCATTTAAACACACGCATTTATAACCAGCTTCAGAAAAACTAATTGTGAAAATGCAGCGATTACCAGTCTCAATTGAGGGCGGATACCAAAAATGGTTATTTTATATTATTGTAAAAAATTACAGAAAATACAAAAATTTTACAAGTGAATATATAATTCGTTATCGTTTTCATGGGTATACAATTTACAAAATGTTGTCACCGAAACAATTAGCTACATGTTGCATCTATTTTCTCAACAGAAGACGCCATAAAATGATATCAACACAAAAACACCAACCTTGCCACGTTCCTCACTTGGTACGCTTTTACTATTGTTTTTGGTGCAGCAGATACGGCAGCAGTTAACAAAAGTGGGAGCAACTGTCGCTTCTTTGCCTCTTCTAAGAATGCCTTCTTCATATGCTGTAAGTACACGCACATGGCTGCATTCAAACCCCTCGTATTGGCTCAAAAGTCAGAAACTGTTGTATGAGAATCTTATTATAACCCACCGTGAGTATATATGTGTGTATGTGTGTGTGTGTGTGTGTGTGTGTGTGTGTGTGTGTGTGTGTGTGTGCGTGCGTGCGTGCGTGCGTGCGTGCGTGCGTGCGTGCGTGCGTGCGTGCGTGCGTGCGTGCGTGCGTGCGTGCGTGCGCGCGCGTGTATGTATGTATGTATGTATGTATGTATGTATGTATGCTTGAATGTATGTATGTATGTATGTATGTATGTATGTATGTATGTATGTATGTATGTTACGCTACTCCTAGATGCTTTGCATCTCGGGCGCCAAACTCTCACGGTTCCTCTGTATTTATTTTTTATTCACCCCGCCATTTTCTTTTCTACAAACAACTGAATTACGTACAACTGTCCACAACGCTACACGAACAATTACGTACAACTGTCCACAACTTCAGGCGTCGTTACTTCGACTGTCTGAAGTTACATAATGCAAGAGCAATGTGTCGCTACACACT
>OY759262.1:29783442-29813442 GCA_963662155.1 Lamellibrachia columna
ATATATATGTATATATATCCGCCCTTGGCCAGGATCCTTAATGCTGAATGTGGGTGACGCCTGTTTGTTATTGTCGTCGGGGGTCACTCGATCCAATATGTCATTCCATGAAATCATGGCCGTAACTTTCCGTATCAAACCCAATGTCGTATTCTATCCGAACACGTGCTTTTCGTCTGAAAAAAATTGGTGTCTGAGTGTGTTTGCGGGGGGGGGAACCACACCTGGGCTGGCTGGACATGTCCAGGCATACCCAAGTTGGTTCTACCGTATCCATGTTAATGGAATTCCGCGAACAAGATATTACGGCTCTGTTATTTGATAATATGGCACTTCAAGAATAGCCGTGAAAATGTTCATGTAGTTGCTATATATATATATATATATATATATATATATATATATTATATATATATATATATATATATATATATATATATATATATATATATATATATATATATATATATATATATATATATAATAGAATATTTAGATTACGTACTCAATGGTAAGATAAGAACACAGAGAAATCCAAAGGTATGGTCAGTCTCCCGTATGTCAAAGGAGTAACAGAACCTGTACAGCAGATTTTAAAACATCATAAGATCGCTACATCTGTGAGACCTCATCAAAACATTAGGAGATTACTAGTGCACCCAAAGGACAAAGTGGAAGATAGTAAAAGGACAAACTGTGTATATCAAATCCCTTGTAAGAGCTGTAATCACACGTAAATTGGCGAAACAGGGAGAGCATTTGGAACTAGACGCGAAGAAGACAAGAAGGAGGTTGAAAACATCACAACCAGACGATTTAGCAGGGAACAGAAGAGAGAGTCAGCGGCGCACTGACCTGCAATAACAGACCATGCAGACAGGAATAATTGCATCATAGTCTGGGAGAGGGCAAAATGGATCGACAGAGAGCGTAACATAAATGCAAAGATGCCATATGGATCCGCAAGGCAACTCCAGTCATGCATCGAGACGAGGGGGGTATAGACTGAGTCACATATGGGAAGGCCTGCTTGCCTAGACAACTGGCGAGCAGGGGAAGAACTAGCCGTCCCAGAATTCCCGATGAACGCTGCCAATGGCAGTCGAAACGTTGAGTAAGTAATCTAAATAGTTGTGGTTGAAAAAAATCTTAATTCATATTAAAGAAATAATGGATTATAAAACAGCGTCGGGAACACAGACCCGGTCGACCATCTAAACACCTGCATTTCTGTTTCGAATTATTTTACACAATTAATTACAAACTTAATAATGGCATTAAAGCGAAACAAAATTCATTGTTTTAGGGATACGCAACCACAAGAGATAATAAAAACTAACCACGTGCAACACATATTTCAGGAGGGCTGGTTACACATAGATGACAAATGTTGGACGCTCGATACGCCAATGGCTTCCTTGTCTACTTGCCATATGAGACTTTGCCTTCGATGATAATCTTGTTAAATCTTGCTAAGCTAAAAATCAAGAATATTTCGCCAGTGGTTTACTTAGACTGTGTTCTAAAAGTCGGAGATTCCGGACATTTCTCCGTTCGATTGAAGGCTGATATATTAACCAGCGCGACCGATAGGCGGCTGCGCAGTTCCATGAAAATCGGGTAACCTGGACTGTGCGTGACGTATTAAGTTAGGCCGGCATACACAGAACCAACGCAAAGTCTCAAACAAACCTGCTATTTTTTCGAAAGAGGATTGGTTGAGTAAACAAGGGCCAACATGTGTTACATAAGTTGAGTTCGGACGCAAACAGTATGGCCATATGCTTTTGGCAAGCATAGGAATAGGTGTATTTAACAAGATAGCCATCCCAAACAACAAGTTTTTCATCTATGTGTAGCCCGCCCTTATCAAATATCTGTCAATTCTATTTTTAAACATATTCACACTACTAGCATTAACACAATCATTTAACAGTTTGTTCCATTCATTTATCACCCTTTGTGAGAAAGAGTACTTTCTCATGTCCAACCTACACTGCTCCTTAACTAATGCTGCTTTGTGTCCTCTGGTTCTACTGCCTTCTTTGAGATTGAAGAACATACTCCTGTCAACATCCTCATAACCATTCACTATTTTAAACACTTCTATTTGGTCTCCTCTTAGTGTCCTGGTCTCTAGTGTTGTCAAACCACATTGTAATAAGCGACTTTCGTAACTAAAGTCTCTTAATTCTGGAATAATTTTAGTTGTTCTTCGTTGTATTCTTTCTAGCTTGTCTATGTCCTTTTTACGATATGGCCTCCATGCTTGAATACAATATTCCAAATGTGGTCTAACTATTGCTTTGTACAGGGGCACAATTAGCTGTTTCTCCTTATACATGATAGTTCTCCTAATTAGTCCTAGAATTTGATTTCCTTTCGAAGCAGCAATACCACATTGTTCTGAAACTTTCATGTCAGCACTAAATGTTACTCCTAAGTCCTTTTCTTGTGTGGTTCTACCTAGTACAGCATCCCCCCTTTTTATATTCTTCGTCCATGTTTCCATTTCCTATGTGTATACATTTACACTTCCAAAAATTGAATAACATTTGCCATTTTTCTGACCATTCAAAACTAATTTATCTAGATCATCCTGTAAACTTTGTTTTCTCTGTATCATTAGTAATCTTTCTGAATACTTGTGTCATCTGCAAATTTGAGAACTTTGCTAGATATGTCATCTTCCAAATCATTTATATATATTAAAACAGTATAGGGCCTAATACTGATCCCTGTGGTATCCCACTCAAAACAGATTTCCAGTTTAAAATCTCACCATCTACTATTACTCTCTGTTTTCTGTGTGTAATCCAGTTTTCTAACTCTCTTTGGTGTATAGGCCCAAAACCATGACTTTTGTTTCCCTTTAATAAATTGCCACTCATAATTATTATACCTGCCTTATTGATTATTATAATTATACATTATATATATCATATTTGTATATTTTCGTAGGTAAGTTATTACTCATACTGAAGACTATTTAAACATGAATGTGTTGCTCTAATTCGTATTAACTGAAATAAAATATAATGCTAATTTATCTCCTACACGTCAAAGTACCAATCCTTGGAGTAAATATATCCGGCCATGTAATATTACCTTATTTACTGTAACGGTAATCTATGACGAGAATCAATTGAATAGATCTCAGTGTGTCGTGTGTATCAGGCGCTATGATTGGCTGTTGAGATGACGCAAAGCCAGAATGGCAACATAGCTGTAGTCGGCGATAATGTAGGAAACTGCTATGAGGCGAAACATAGTTCGTTTTACATCAAAACAACAAAGGAACAAAACACGAATGCCATCTTGTGGATCTGAAGTCGGTGGCTAAGAGTTTATATGTTGTCTTAAAACTGCGGTTATCCGGTATATGTCAAATTATCAGTAACCACGGCCTTAACAATGGCCGCCTGCGTTACAGCATAACGGTATGTGGATGTATCAAAAACAACAAGACATGTTCAAGGAATACCAAGTATAAAATATGCCACGCAGCAGTACTTACATTCACAAATTGAACCCTGCTATCCAAGACACTTGCTCGAGGAGTATTCCAGCTTGGTGTTTCTCAAGGGACGAGTCTCCGTTGTCCTGTCCTTCCGTGGCCTGGTCCTGCCATATGGGCGTTGTCTCGCCGTCAAATGATGCACGCACCAGTCTAACTAACATGCAAATGAAAGCGAGTCGCGTGTATAAAGTTACAGAATCATATTAATATGCCACACATATCATATGTATTTCATGTTTTTCACTGTCTGTTGATATCGCTGTCGTTGTTTCGTACGAACGGTTAGTTGACCAAGGTCGTTATGAACTATGAGTTGACACGCGGCCGCCAGATTGTTCTTGACCTAAGTGTTACTAGCAGCATATCTAATCGAATTTGCTGATGTGGTGTAGAAGTATGTGTGTGTGTGTGTGTGTGTGTGTGTGTGTGTGTGTGTGTGTGTGTGTGTGTGTGTGTGTGTGTGTGTGTGTGTGTGTGTGTGTGTGTGTGTGTGTGTGTGTGTGTGTGTGTGTGTGTGTGTGTGTGTGTGTGTGTGTGTGTGTGTGTGTGTGTGTGTGTGTGTGTGTGTGTGTGTGTGTGTGTGTGTGTGTGTGTGTGTGTGTGTGTGTGTGTGTGTGTGTGTGTGTATATGTATGTACGTACGTACGTGTGTGTACGTTGTGCGTGCGTTGTGTGCCAGGTTGGAACAATTAGACACGCCCGAGGAGGACACATTCCTTTGACGTTATATGATGCGACGACACTTAGACACTTGATCAATTGCTTCGACGACGAGCACAGAAAAGATATGCTTTGTAAACTGATCGAAGACTGTTTTGTAAAACATATGAAGTATGGGAGCAATGAAGGAAAGGGGGAAGTATGGGAGCAATGAAGGAAAGGGGGAAGTATGGGAGCAGTGAATGACGGGGAAGTATGTGAGCAACAATGGAGGAAAGGGGAAGCATGGGAGCAATGAAGGAAGGGGGAAGTATGGGAGCAATGAAGGAAGAGGGGAGTATGGGAGCAATGAAGGAAAGGGGAAAGCATGGGATCAATGAAGGAAGGGGGGAGTATGGGAGCAATGAAGGAAGGGGAGTATGGGAACAATGAATAAAAGGGGAATCATGGGAACAATGAAGGAAGGGTGAAGTATGGTAGCAATGAAGGAAGGGGGGAGTGTGGGAACAATGAAGGAAGGGGGGAGTGTGGGAACAATGAAGGAAAGGGGAATCATGGGAGCGATGAAGGAAGGGTGAAGTATGGGAGCAATGAAGGAAGGGAGAAGTATGGGAGCATTGAAGGAAAGGGGGAGTATGGGAATAATGAAGGAAAGGGGAATCATGGGAGCGTTGAAGGAAGGGTGAAGTATGGGAGCAATGAAGAAAGGGAGAAGTATGGGAGCTTTGAAGGAAGGGGGGAGTATGGGAACAATGAAGGAAAGGGGAATCATTGGAGCGATGAAGGAAGGGTGAAGTATGGGAGCAATGAAGAAAGGGAGAAGTATGGGAGCATTGAAGGAAGGGGGGAGTATGGGAACAATGAAGGAAAGGGGAATCATGGGAGCGATGAAGGAAGGGTGAAGTATGGGAGCAATGAAGAAAGGGAGAAGTATGGGAGCATTGAAGGAAGGGGGGAGTATGGGAACAATGAAGGAAAGGGGAATCATGGGAGCGATGAAGGAAGGGTGAAGTATGGGAACAATGAAGGAAAGGGGGAAGTATGGGAGCATTGAAGGAAGGGGGAGTATGGGAACAATGAAGGAAAGGGGAATCATGGGAGCGATGAAGGAAGGGGGAAGTATGGGAGCAATGAAGAAAGGGAGAAGTATGGGAGCATTGAAGGAAGGGGGGAGTATGGGAACAATGAAGGAAAGGGGAATCATGGGAGCAATGAAGGAAGGGTGAAGTATGGGAGCAATGAAGAAAAGGAGAAGTATGGGAGCATTGAAGGAAGGGGGGAGTATGGGAACAATGAAGGAAAGGGGAATCATGGGAGCAATGAAGGAAGGGTGAAGTATGGGAGCAATGAAGAAAGGGAGAAGTATGGGAGCAATGAAGGAAGGGTGAAGTATGGGAACAATGAAGGAAAGGGGGAAGTATGGGAGCATTGAAGGAAGGGAGTATGGGAACAATGAAGGAAAGGGGGAAGTATGGGAGCATTGAAGGAAGGGGGGAGTATGGGAACAATGAAGGAAAGGGGAAGGGTGAGAAGAGGAAATATACAATACTAACGGGTTATAGTCATTATATAATGCCTAGGCTGAGACGTGGCCATGACCTTGTGTATATATAAAGCATGTGTATCGCTACAAAAGCAGATATTTTCTTAACTTTGCCTGCAGCCAAGTGTATGGGTGGATGGGGTGTCGCCAATATTCTGTTCATTCCGTTACGTAGCCTTTAGCCAAAAAGAGCAATGGTGAAACTCATAGTAACATTGAACGGTTATGCTCGATTCAAGTTATATATTATGGCATTAACCTACAAAGAAACCAAATCTGACGTGGATACTATTGTAATTTAGCAGTGGTCGTCTTCAGGTCATAAAATTGTTTTCAACCGTTAATAATTTTGAATCTGTTATGGAGGTTTGGCAGCTCCGATACACTCAGAATTAATTTTAGTAAAGACAGTTGTGGGTAATACTCACCGCCTACCAGGGCAGGCGAACAAGAAAATAGTACCTAGTACGGCACTGTATACAGCAAACGTGTCGAATCCGTTTTCCACACCAGCGCTTGGCGACACAAAAATGTGCAGGTTAAATAATTTCTGCCTATATATGCCAACTAATTGTTTCTGTTTTGGTGCATCCCAGTGTAGTGAAAATATGCTAGATAAATTGTTATTAAGTTACCTTGCATTAAATACGGACACGCTTGACAACACTTTTTAATAATATGATTGCAACCCTTTAGTTAGTTACTTTGGATTGTAGCATGATGTAGCATGCTGCAAAGTAACAGTTGTTAGCACGTAGACACAGAGAGCAAGACAGACAATCCTAAGATTCCAACCCAACTGTGATGGCAAGATAAAGGGAGTGGTTTCAGCATGGATGCTTGGCTAGCCACTCTAATGATGACACAACCCTACGTGATGGTCCAGTCCCATTTCTTCCTTACGTAGTACAGCTGTTTACTACGTACATTCTGCCATCTTCTTGTGTCTGGTATTGTTCGAGTTGTGCTTACTCGGCGGTTGTAACATGTTATAGTCGTTCTCATTGCTCAGCCACTAGCCAGTAATACCTATGGTTTGGCTGCAGCAAAATCTAGTGTTTTATCTCTTTCGACGAGAATGTCTTCGCAAACATTCTACACCTATTGCAGGCCATTATCAACACGCTCCAGACCGATAGCACAAAACGACAAATGCATTCTGTTCAGTGTCAGTCTGCTGTTGTATCACTCCGTTCTAGCGCGCAAATCCATGTATTAGTCAGAATTCCTTTTGACATTGACATTTATTTGTATTACCCTTACATTCAGTGGTATAGCTAGCTACGCTAGCTAGTGATGCCACTAGTGATTAGAGGATACCTCGCGCATCCTGACCTAGATGGCAGGTTAAAAAAGTGTCTCCCTGGTTGTCATTTCGTGTAGCCTCGATTATCCAGACCCCGGGATGTGGCGCCACCGTTTGCGTAGACACCAGAGCCATTTCATTGTGACGGAAATTATGTATAATATAAATGTCAGAACATTATTCTGGGTGCGTACATAATTAGATTAATTAGGCTCTCATCCGGGGATCTGGCTAACTCGTAAAATAAGAGTGAATTTTTATCAGTGTATACGATGCAATTCGAATCAACTTCGAACTTTAATTATGTCGACAAACCTGACACACTGAAAAGTTAAATCATGCAAAATAATTATATTTTGTAGAATTTCGATAATGACGGTGATTGGCTGCTGGCGCCTCCACAAAATGGAGTGGGTAACAGTCAAACCATGTGTAGCCTCGATTACCCAAGTTCCGTGATGTGGCGCCACCGTTTGTCCACACATCGTCGCCTGGATGCATAGTGTACTTTTTATCCGCGACGGAAATTTTTTATGCGCTCAATTTCTGATCGAATATATAATTAGTTTAATTAGCTAGAACGTTTAGCAGTTTATACGATGCAATCCGAACCAACATTACACTTTTATTTAATTGACACAACTGTCACACTGAAAACTAAAAATATTAAAAATAAATGTATAGTTTAGAATCCCGATGTTGACATTGATTGGCTGCTGGCGCTCCACGGTAACACCTACCCAAAATGAATGGGTAACAGTCAAACCTCGCTTTCGCAGCCAGAGTCTCTTCTCGGCGAGATCACGGAGGCAAACGAGAGTCGGATAAGCGAGACTACATTACGTGCAGACTAAAGGTAATCTAGCCTCGGTTATCCAGGCTCTGGCGCTGTGCTGCCACCGTTTGTCGCACACATCTTCGCCTGGATGCAGAGTGGGGTTTTCAATGTGACGGAAATTATGTACGCATCCATATTCTGGGCACATACATAATTAATTAATTAATTACGATGTCATCCGGGCATTTAAAATAGGAGTTAACTTTTATAAAGGTAAAGTTGATACGATGCAATTCGAATTAACTTTAAACGTTGCTTATATTGACACAACACTCCGACTGAAAAGCTAAATCAGGCAAAACATTTTTTTAGTGTAGCATCTCGATAATGACGCTGATTGGATGCTGGAACGCCTACACAGAATGGGATGGTGAGAGTAGATAGCTACGAGATGGTGACAGTAGATAGTAACGAGACCACGCCAGATTCTCTTCTCGGCGGATTCACGAAGCCGAGCTAAAATCGGATAAGCGAGACTAAGGGTAATATAGTCTCGCTTATCCGACTCTCGCTCAGATTCGTGAATCCGGCGAATCTGGGTGCATACATAATTTCTGTCAAAATGAAAAGCACAACGGCTCTGCATTCAGGTGAAGATGTGTGCGACAAACATTGGCGCCACAGCGCGTAGCTTGAATAAACGAGGCTACTTAGGGTAATATATTGTTATGTTGCGGGCGTTATTGGAATGGAGGCAGAGTTGAGATGAGTCTTACTTGGGACGGAGCATTATTATAATTCCAACAATGCACGGCGGAATTGGAATGGACGGTGACTTAATTAGGTGGGGTGGCATTGGGCCACTGCCCCCTTTGGCTTAATTTTGTTTATGTAACCCGTTGCGCCACTACAAGGTAGCATGGTAAACTGTGGGACATGGGAAACTAAAGGATGACTAAGCTTGGTCCCGTTTGCCTCTCCCCTTGATCCTTGATACGCCACTGGGAACGGACTATGCGACAAACCAAACGTATTAGTATTTAATTATATCACGTGGCGGGGTCGTCTTATCTCGGCGGGGGGGGCGTATTGTCACAGGTCACCCTACGTATTGTTATTTCGGTATGTCTGCGTGTACATGGGTTAAATGGAAATGTGCTGTGGTACACTTTTATCACATACAAACTGTGGCATACTACTCAACAAAGAACACTTAGAAAAAGGTACTTATTGAATGACCTTTGCAAAAAATCTCTAATATGGAACAAATTAACACACGTTGTATTGACAACACTAAAAAAAATGCTCATCCTCCGGACGGAAGAACTCGGTAGTTCGTGTTTACCAAATTTCAGGATACACAACATTACCACATGAATATCCATGTATGGGACAAAGCATTGGTACTTCTTTTTAACGCTCGAATTTGCCGACCAGACCATCGGGTCGTAGATGCCCTGAACATTTGACGCCCGAGATGCAAAGCATCTAGGAAGAGTAGCATAACACATATACAAACATACATAACACATATCCAAACATACATAACACATATCCAAACATACATAACACATATACAAACATACATAACACATATACAAACATACATAACACATATACAAACATACATAACACATATACAAACATACATAACACATATCCAAACATACATAACACATATACAAACATACATAACACATATCCAAACATACATAACACATATCCAAACATACATAACACATATACAACCATAAAACAACAACAAATGATTATTTCCTTTGTTCACAGCTTATGAAATTCAGTTTATCGTACTCAATATACTCGGCATTTGAAAGCGCATAAGTAGTTCCAGAAAATAACGCCACGATCGGGGCGGTGCACCCACGAGTTGCGCCAACCTTTGTTGTGCAGTATAGGCATAGGCAAGGCCTGTACTGCAGTACTTTGTACTTAAGTACTTTTGTGCCTAAGTACAATTCTTATAGAGTACCTGCACTGGTACTTGTACATTTATGGAAAATCAGAAGTAATCGTGCTGGTACTTAGGTACAATCAAAAAGTACGTACATTTTCAAGTACTTTTAACTACACCCAACATATGTACATGCTACTTACAATGCATCAGACACACACATCAATGAGTTGTCATGTAACAGTGGAGGCAATCTGTCTATTTTTACAGACACACATTACAAATATTACAGCAGCAAATGTCTCACTTGGCTGCAAGTTTCCAGCTTCAAATGTTTACTTTAGACAGATTTGTCGAAGTCGCGATTAGCCATCAACTTATTTCCATGACAATGGACATTATCATTGTCAAAGCCCTTCAAATCCTGCCAGCCTGAATGACCAGACCCCCCCCCCAGTTTGTAGTGTTTATGTCCTCACCATGCAGTCATTGAAGTGACCGTGTATATGACCGCTTAATACGCCTATGTTGTTGAGTACGGGTTCTCCGCGATGATTCCCGGTGGTTTCATTGGCATTACGGAACCTAACCACCCGTATGTCTGGGTGTAGCGGTGTGCGGGGACGGCGGTACGGGGACGGCGGTACGGAGACGGCGGTACGGGGACGGCGGTACGGGGACGGCGGTACGGAGACGGCGGTACGGGGACGGCGGTACGGGGACGGCGGTACGGGGACGGCGGTACGGGGACGGCGGTACGGGGACGGCGGTACGGAGACGGCGGTACGGGGACGGCGGTACGTGGACGGCGGTACGGAGACGGCGGTACGGGGACGGCGGTACGGGGACGGCGGTACGGGGACGGCGGTACGGGGACGGCGGTACGGAGACGGCGGTACGGGGACGGCGGTACGGGGACGGCGGTACGGAGACGGCGGTACGGGGACGGCGGTACGGGGACGGCGGTACGGGGACGGCGGTACGGGGACGGCGGTACGGGGACGGCGGTACGGAGACGGCGGTACGGGGACGGCGGTACGTGGACGGCGGTACGGAGACGGACATTCGCAGGAGGAAAGTGAAAGGGGTGATCGGGAGATAGATAGATATCTCGGAAGCTAAAAGGAATGAGAGTGAAGGATAAGGGGAGTGGAGACGGGTGGGGAGACGGCAGTGAAACGGGACTGGTGACGAAGAAGAAGGGAAAATAAAAATCGACGACCGGTATCGGTGCCAGTCTCACCCCGGACATGACGGATAAAGTAGAGAGCAACAAACAATCGGACAAATGCGATTAATTGTACGGTCTTCTTCAGCGTTCAGCATTCAGTATTGAGTACCAGAGGTCTTCCAGCTCGCGACCCGATCATTTATGATTCCAACGACTGCTGTGAGAAGGATAGCAATGACAACACTTATGTTGTGGTGGAATGTTATTCCTGTGGATATAATTAATAATGATCACCCTTTAAATTTTCCCTACGACGCCTGCACGTGCATCCCAATTTTTTAATGAGAACAAATATTTCTTCAAATAACCCTACATGTTAATTGAGATCTGAGGTTTGATGAGAAGACAACTGTGAAAATGTCAGAGCAATTCATTGAGAGGAAGCGACCGCTCACACGGCATAGATCTTACCATCATACATAATTATATACAATCATCAAGACGTTCCATGCGTGCACCGCCGTGGTGTTTGCAAGAATCAAGACGTTCCATGCTTGCACCACCGTGGTGTTTGCAAGAATCAAGACGTTCCTTGCTTGCACCGCCGTGGTGTGTGCAAGAATCAAAAGATGTCTTGCTTGGATTCGGCACTGGCCCATGAGCTGGTCCAGGTACGGGCTCAGATGCGGGTTCGGGTGCGGGCTCAGGTGCGGGCTCAGATGCGGGTTCGGGTGTGGGCTCAGATGCGGGTTCGGTTGCGGGCTCAGGTGCGGGTTCGGGTGCGGGCTCAGGTGCGGGTTCGGGTGCGGGCTCAGATGCGGGTTCGGATGCGGGCTCGGATGCGGGTTCGGGTTCGGGCTGAGGTGCGGGCTCAGATGCGGGTTCGGGTGCGGGCTGAGGTACGGGCTGAGGTGCGGGCTCAGATGCGGGTTCGGGTGCGGCTTCAGGTGCGGGCTCAGGTGCGGGACCAAAAGCGGGCCTGGCCTCGGGTCGAGGAGCAATCCGACGGCAGGTCCTAGGCCTCCAAACCAAACATCTACAAACGTCACATATCGCTCGCCGCAACTCAGCGATGCACAACATACAGAAGAACGGATAAACGTATAACGTCACTTCGGCGCTGTTAAGCGCCAGTCGGTGCCATATCAAGTGGAACCTTGAGTGGTCGCGGTCGGCCGCACACACAGCAATCATCGGCAGCCAACCGGCCACGAAGAGCATGCTGAGCAGGACGAGAGTTCGAGTGATGGCGGAGAAACGGCGGAGACGATTACTGTAGATCGTTGAATGCTGATTCAGCGCCGCCACCTGCAACGTTCACATCGGTCCGTGTAACCACAGTTTTTAAAGGGAATGTACAACGATTTTAAAGGGAATGTACAACGATTTTTATAGGGAATGTACAACGATTTTAAAGGGAATATACAACGATTTTTATAGGGAATGTACAACGATTTTAAAGGGAATGTACAACGATTTTTATAGGGAATGTACAACGATTTTTAAACGGAATGTACAACGATTTTAAAGGGAATGTACAACGATTTTTATAGGGAATGTACAACGATTTTAAAGGGAATGTACAACGATTTTTATAGGGAATGTACAACGATTTTAAAGGGAATGTACAACGATTTTTATAGGGAATGTACAACGATTTTTAAACGGAATGTACAACGATTTTTAAGGGAATGTACAACGATTTTAAAGGGAATGTACAACGATTTTTAAAGGGAATGTACAACGATTTTTATAGGGAATGTACAACGATTTTTAAAGGGAATGTACAACGATTTTTAAAGGGAAAGTACTACGATTTTTAAAGGGAATGTACAACGATTTTTAAAGGGAATGTACAACGATGTTTAAAGGGAATGTACAACGATTTTAAAGGGAATGTACAACGATTTTTAAAGGGAATGTACAACGATTTTTAAAGGGAATGTACAACGATTTTTAAAGGGAATGTACAACGATTTTTAAAGGGAATGTTCAACGATTTTTAAAGGGAAAGTACAACGATTTTCATTGATTAATTCATATGGACTTAGTTGGTGGTTGCGAATAATTAAAATGTCCCACTCGTTCGATCTCAAACTACATCTAAATTAACAATTGTGTACTTCATGTTTCACTCTGTGTTGGTGTAGCATATTTACCGTAAGAAATTGTATATACCAATAAATAAATGGTATATAATGGTAATTTGACAGACCAATAAATCATCTTATGAAAAACGTTATACTTCAATTCAAACGTAAAGATTAATTGATATTAGTTTTTTAACATATTGTTATGTTTACCTATCTTGTCTTGTCTTGTATAGAATACTGGCCAACACTCCTAATGAGTCAAGCGGTCCGGGTAGTGCACAGTGCTTCTTAGTCAGGTTTGCTTCTCAGTGGGTTAAGAGTGCATACATTGTTGGGGGTTATGTGATGCTGGTTATTGTGTCTGATAATGCGTTCCAATCTTTTAATTTCCTGGGAAAATAGGAGAATGCGTGATAGTTCTTGCTGGTGTGGATGATATTTAAAGCTTTGCTATGGAGATGGTGTGGAACATCAACGTGGATTAGCATAATTAGAGTTAATGAATCCCGAGCTGTGTCGCTTGAGGCAGCGCCATTTTGTAAATTGATCGTCAGCGCCACCACGTGGTTGGCACAAATTGCACGGAATTACCCTTACTTGTCAGCACCAATGAGGTACGTGTGCCCTCTTTACAAGCTACCCCAC
This sequence comes from Lamellibrachia columna, assembly GCA_963662155.1. NCBI lineage: Eukaryota > Metazoa > Annelida > Polychaeta > Sabellida > Siboglinidae > Lamellibrachia > Lamellibrachia columna. Next base: position 29,797,071 of record OY759262.1, read on the forward strand.
GTTAGTGTCGAACACGCAACCCAAAAACTCGACCCAGATGTATACCTTAGAAATACTGCGGATTTACACTGCGGCGCCATCACACGGATGGCAGCCAAATTTTGATCTCGCATCAGAGAGGCGCAGTTCGGTATTCATTAGTTATGATCTTACGAAGGCACACAACTGCGGTGGTAACCTTACCTGTCGACGGACTGTCAACACCAGTCTGGCGTAGCAGGAGCACATGACGACAAAAGGAATACCGACGGTCACGAGGAGACTGATCAGAATCAAGTCCAAGTGGTCCATGTCAATCGGCGTGCACGACCGGTAGATGGCACTATAGTCGTGGTGTAGGAAGTGAGCGCTCGTGCCGACGACGTTCAAGATGGCGGCGAGCAGCCACGTGACGACGACAGTGCACATTCCGTTACGGCGTGACAGCGTCACGTCGATGAGGCCGCCTTGCGCCGTGACCCTTGCGCAGCGCGTGACGGCGATGAACATGTGCGTGAAGATCGTGGCGAGAGAGCAGACGGCGACAACGTGCCCGTCTATGCTGCATACCCACGAGTCGGACCAGTCGGTGCCGCTGAGCACGAGGTAGATGTGGAACGGCGTGACGCACGAGGCGACGAACAGGCCGGCCGCTGTCAGGAGATGGACCGTTAGTTTATTCCGGGGTTCATAACATACGAATGGAATGCAGTAATTTCGAGATGGCACCTTTGGCAATGTTTGGCCATTATTTTTGAACAGGGATATGGCGATGATTTAGAACCACGACACTTACACTGTGCCCAGATTAAACTTTCTGGTTGCTGGTTACCATGTGAAAGGTGGAAGATTCCCCGGTGTATGAAGACAGAATGTTTGAACGGTTTTGGGCGAGAAACGACGGTGGGCATCTTCCACGTTGATTTTCTGTCCTTTAGCTTTGGTTTCTACGGCAACAACAACAACAATAGTGTACCTTACCCGACAGGTTGAAGAGCAGCACGTACGAGGGCGACATCTGACGGCGGTGGCGGAACAAGACGACGCACATGGACGAGTTGAGTGCGATAACGAGAGACATGGAGACAGCCAGCAGCGTCGCCTCGACCGCCAGTTCTCGCCTACTCACGGCAGCCATCCCAGGTATTGCTACGTCGCTATGATTCCGCATAGTCGTTGTTGAGCAGCGCCTGCGCAGGAATGCCGCTGGCGATTGGCTGTTAAAGGGACAAACGATGGTTTTGGGCCTATAGACCTATAAGAATTACTAAAACATAACAATTTGCGAAAACAATTAAGAATATCACTCCAGCAGTTTACTAGGAAAACCTTGTTGAACACACTGCATCTTAATTTCATGGGCCGCGCCATACTGTTAGATAGAATCCTATGTCACGAGTGCAGGTAGATAGCAAAATTCGCTCGCCAAATGAAAATATATTTTTGTATATATCTATTCCTATACTTGCCAATAGGATATGGCCTTGCTGTGTGTGTCCAATCTTAATTTACGTTACATATTTTGGCCTTTGTTTACTATTCTAGTCCTCTTTCTGATAAAATAGCAAGTTTGCTTAAGACTTGGTGTTTCTGTGTATGTCGGCCTCACTTATTGCGTCATGTGTAGTCTAGGTTACTAGCTAACACCTTGCAGTGCTGTGCATGCGCTTATCGGTCGCGCTGATTAGCAGTCAACCGGAGAAATTACTCACTTTTAGAACACATTCTGAGTAAACCACTGGCATGATATTCTTGATTTTAGTTGCACATGGTTAGTTTTAATTATTTATTTTAAGTAAATAACCCCAACACCATGAATTTTGTTTCGCTTTAAGTTAATGTATTTATTTATTTAACTTTTTTACATAACTCATTTATTTAATTAATTTATTTAACTTTTTATTTAACTTATGTTTACCTGTCTCTTAACCACATTTTATTTTAGCTTTTCAATTTATTTTAAATTATTTAGCATTATCTTGTTAGCGCATTTGAGCAGGTTTTTAACCCGGATACACGGCGCATTATAAATGTATAATAATAAATAATAATAATATAAAATGGTACATGTTTTATTTCGCCCATACTAAATTTTTGCGTAGTAGCTATGACATTTCGTAAATTGGTTCTCTCCAAGACACATTTGTTAGATAGATGAAACTCGCAGCAAGTTACATAAATCTCGTGAGAGGTTATCGGCGTGGCAGCGGCTACATTCAATTATATTTCAATTTATGTAATGTTTTACCGTACAATGTATCGTGTTTCGCATCAAACCCTGATCTATAGTCAAAAAGGCTTGGGTTTTCCAGGAAAACCTGTTATTTCGCTATGCCATGAATAGTTTTTCTTGTATCTGTATCAGGCGTGATTATGTTTTAAGCGGCACATTTAAGCACCTTGGATATAGGGAATGATTACGTTGGAGCCATTTTGATTTTACTAAACGGCTGATTCTGTTACGAGTTGTTCACGGCTTACATGTATGATACAACTGTACTCTAACATGTTGAGGAGTTGTATATTATTCACCATCCAGTTGTTTATATCTTACAACTGCTAATTTGTCTTTGCAAAAATTACATTTTCACTAACAAAGAGAGGTCCTTGTCATATCGTATTCAGACATTTACCTAATTAACCGAAGTACAATTGTTCGTTACATCCGGCCAGCATTAGCCGAACTGTTCGTTTGGAAACTGTGACACACATGGCAGGGAAGTGACGCAGTCGTTGATTGATTGCTAATGATCGCTAAGTCTATTGTTCACCATTCGCAAAACGAAAATAACCAAATTCATCCTCGTCCAGATTTGTTGTCGTCTTGGATTCGACATGTTCCTTCGCTCTCATTCTCCTCTCCCACTCCAGCCAAATCTCTCTTCACGCAGTCCTCCCATCTCAGTCTCGGTCTTCTCCTTCCACCCTCCACTCTAAGCGCATCGGCTCTTTTCGTCTACCGTTTCCCTTCCATTCTTTCCACGTGTCCCGCCCACGTTAGCCGACTCATCACCAGCTTCCTCCTGATGAATGACCTTCTACAAACAGGAAGAGGCGCTGTAGGCGACTAATCGAGGGTGAATGTGATGTCGGCTCGGGATTTCCTCTCCTCACGTTTCTCCTTCGCCAAGTAGGCTCGTGTGGAATCACCCACCAATGTATTACGGGAGTTCCGTGTCACCGCAGGGCTCTGTATACGTCACACTTGGTGAATACACTGACACTATTTGTAGTTTTAATAATATAAGTTTGAAGAAAATATTTCTATTGATATCTTCATATGTTTAAAAAATCTTCGATTTATATTTTGAAATGTCCTCATCATGAGTAACGATTTTCGTCAAAACACAACTATTGAGATTACTCACTATCAATGTTTTGGCTTTGGCCTTCATCAGGAATTCTGGGACGGCTAGTTCTTTTTCTGCTCGCCAGTTCACATGGCAAACAGGCCGTCCCATACGTGGCTAGTCGGTATCCCACCTCCTCTGGATTCATGATTGGAATCGTCTTTATCTACCAACTTGATGAACTATTTCACGAATATGTCCTCATCATGATCCAGTATTACTGTTTGTCTTCTGTCTGTCACCCAGTTTTCTATACAGTTGGTTACGCCATGTCTGACTTACTAACTCACTCCCTGTGTTGGTAGACACACAAGGCAGATTCTTCAGCCAAATCTGTCTAGGTTCTGTGTCTTCATTTTCAGGATGTGTGCCTCTTTTGCGATTGTTCGTTGGTGCTTTTATTTTGGGCGTTCTATTTTCCCTTTTCCAGATGATTTCCAATTTCACGCATGCTTTGTTGTTCTTACTGGCGGCACTCTAAGGACACTCTAAGGACACTCTAAGGACACTCTAAGGACACTCTAAGGACACTCTAAGGACACTCTAAGGACATGGCCCAACTATCTCCATGTTCTTTTTAATAGTGTTGTATTTGCTCTTTTGAGGGCTTCCTCGTTGGTGTTGAATTCGTTCCATTCAATGTTTAGACGTCTGCGCAAGCATCAGGTCTGGAAACTTGCCAGTTTTTCTATGTCACCATCACCTATACCATGGTGGTTTTAGTTTAAATAAAAATATTTTATTTATCATAATCGTTGCTACACAGTGGTTTTACTTTATCGATTAATTTATATATAAGGATAAAAGCTATATCTAACACGCTCCCATCTCTAATTAGATCCAAAATATATTAAGTAAGGACACATTCCTGTATTAAAAATATAAACATTTGGTCATCACCCCTGTTCCAACTATCTAGTTATTTCCGCTCAACATCCACTGCTAAATTATCCTGTTATAACATATTCCCCCTTATTCCTTACTCGCCTCCCTGATAAAGGTTTCTATTTTACATCCACCTCTTTTCTCACGTTTGGCTTGCGGTAAACTAATGCTATTGCTAGAGTTCCCCGTTATTCCTCCTTGCACATCCTGTTAATGTCAACGACAACCCGTCCGTCCGTCCGTCCGTCCGTCCGTCCGTCCGTCCGTCCGTCCGTCCGTCCGTCCGTCCGTCCGTCCGTCCGTCCGTCCGTCCGTCCCTCCCTCCCTCCCTCCCTCCCTCCCTCCCTCCCTCCCTCCCTCCCTCCCTCCCTCCCTCCCTCCCTCCCTCCCTATGTCTCCTTTCTGTCTGTATGTGAGTTTGTCTGTCTGTCTGTCTCTCTCTCTCTCTCTTTCTCTCTCTCTCTCTCTCTCTCTCTCTCTCTCTCTGTCTGTCTGTCTCTCTCTCCCTCCCTCCCTCCCTCCCTCCCTCCCTCCCTCCCTCTCTCTCTCTCTCTCTCTCTCTCTCTCTCTCTCTCTCTCTCGCCTCTCTCTCCCTCTCCCTCTCTCCCTCTCCCTCTCTCTCCCTCTCTTGCTTTCTCTAATTAGCCTCTCTCTCTCATACCCTTCCTGCGGGTCAATATCCGCTAGTCGCATGGTGTTTAATCAGTAGCGTATTCATGATGTCACAAAGCGGGAGGCACAGAGGGAACAAACTTAGTCACTCATTAGTTTGCCGTGCTACCAAGTGGCGGCGCAATAGACAAACACGGAACACATTTAAGCCAAAGGGAGCATGGTCCAATAGCCTCCCCGTAAATACGCCACCGTGTTTAATTCACTTGTCTTATTTACCGTGCCCCGGGCATTTAGGCATACAAAGCATAGTCAAGTTCCAGAAACATTTGGTGAAAATGTTCAGCATCGTGTTTAGGGGGCGGTCGTCCCTCCGTGGGGGTAGCTGTGCCGGACAGGGCAGGACTGGCGCGGTCGTGACCCTCTGTGACTAACACATGCACGGGCCACATATTTAGCCCCCACCTCCCATGAAAGATCTAGTATGCGGCCAGAACATTTCCATGGAGACTTCTATGCACTTTGAGTTGTCTCTGCGTGTCACTCTGCTCACATAGGTGCATGTAACATGTGCCCTCATCAACGACTCCAACAAATTCATCCCCCATCATACACAAATAGTTACACGTATTTACTCTGGTTACCAGTATCAAATAAGGATCGCCTGGGTGTCACCCGGGTTTGCATTGAACGCTACGCAGTCTACTTAATATTATACTACTATGTATTCGAAGCAACGAACCTGGCCAGAAATGTCTCCGGGAAACGAAACGATGCCTAACGCCGTCTATACTGACGACGTGATCTTGACCGCTGCTTCTTGGTCTGTGCTGTCAGCGTCAAAAATGTTCTCGTGTTCCCGGTTCTGTCTTTTGACGAGAATGCGTCATCTCCTGTTATGCACATACTCAGTATCCTGTTATGCACATTATGCTCGTGTTGTTGTGCAAGGCGCATCGACGATAGGCCAGCAATCCATTGTGTGTCACGCTGTCCCACCGCCTGACACGAAACACCTTCCGATTTAGACCTACTGATAATAAAATGAGGTGTCGTGTTATACATTTTGCTGACTTACTCAATGCACAAATAAGGTAATGAGCACATTCGAATTGTCCATGTATCGTTTGAAATGTGTAATTATATTTCTAAATACCACATTGTTCACATTCGAAATGTGGATTTCTTTTCTGACATATCATTTGTCTTTCAAAATGTGTATTGCTCTTTCGAAATGTCAATTTCTCCTTACAGATTTGTCTATTACCAAATTACATTAATTATAACACATATCAGGGACGTAGCTAGGCATAAGTTCACTTGGAAGCACAACTCTAAGAGGACATCTGGTGGTTAATTTTTTTTTAAAGCAACCTGTAATCATTTGCAATTTGGTGCATTTTGAAGTAAACATAAAACGCACAAAAGTGTGCCCCTGCACTGGCCATAGAGACAAACATAAAACACACAAAAGTGTGCCCCTGCACTGGCCATAGAGACAAACATAAAACACACAAAAGTGTGCCCCTGCACTGGCCATAGAGACAAACATGACCCACCTACCCGACACCCATTCCTGGTAAAAGGTGGATCTGAACCTTCATTATATCATACAATGTATAACAGGACTTAGTTTTAATGTGCTAGGATTTTGTAGAATATTGAGATTGTTTACATGCTTCGATGACCCATTTACTATGTAATAGTAGTGTACAATAGCACAATTAATGACAACAGATAATGAAGCATTATCGCAACACATGTAGGCCACCACATGTACTACACATGTAGGCCACCACATGTACTACACATGTAGGCCACCACATGTACTACACATGTAGGCCACCACATGTACTACACATGTAGGCCACCACATGTACTACACATGTAGGCCACCACATGTACTACAATGGCATTCAAGATCACTGGAAAACGTGTACTATGCTGGCCAATGTACTAAGAATCAACCATGATAATTGTATTAATAATAGCCAGTAAGTCATAAACATAGAAGACATACGTAGCCATTAGTAAAGCTGTAGTAATAGAGTGTTTATGCGTCTATCACATCGACAGAAAGAATGCAGTTACTGCTATCCTCTTCATTGGGGCGTAGTGCTTTTAGGACTGAACTGGTGGATGATGCGTTCTGCATCCAACATGTCCTCGTGGGCATGAGTAAGGACCAATCCCAACAAGCGCTCAGTTGTCACAGTGGAACGGAGATATTTCTTCAGGCGCCGCAGGGCACTGAGTGGCCGTTCTGTTGTGGCAGTTGAGACAGACGTCACCAGACAGGATTGATTACCTGTATCGTGTCAACGATTGTGTTTGGGTCTCTCAGCGACATTGACCATCTCCCATGTCGTCTTGGAACACCTCGTTCAGCTGGACAATTCTCTCTTTTGTCGGATTCACCCGCTGTCGTCGTGTGAGGTACAGGGCCACGTAGTGATTCTGAGGTAATATTAGACATGTGTCCATTTCCTGCAGCAAGTGATCAAAGATCGACAGATACATTGCCCTCGTCAAATACTGGCTGTTACATCAGTTATATCAGCGGGCACGTTCTCGCGGACGGTGCCTCTGCCGACCAACACTGCGAGGTTCGCTCGCCTCAATCTCAAATCTTCTCGCTGGCTCTACAGCACATTCAAAGAATGCGTTCTATACTTCTGGATCGGCCAATTCCTACTGCAGCGAGTGTAGTGGTTGCTCTTTTGCAGATATTACACTGTTTGGACTGTAGGAATGTAGTCAGAGGAAGCCGAGTATGGAGAACATGCTCAATGGGTATTATGATGAAGTCAGTATATTTGATGGACATCAAATAGCGTCTGACTTTGCTGAAATATCCCAGCGCAGTGACTACAGCAGTGAATGCAGATTTTAATGTATACAGAGCGGTCGCACGACTGGACCATTTTATCACGCAGAGCGATTGCAGATTACTTCTGTTGTTCATACCAGCTTGTTCATCTTTGTCTAACTCGAGCTCAGCCTGAAAGACACGCCATCCCTTGGCTGAGTAGTCGAAGGAGAAGGCGATGTGTTCATCATACTTCTAACTAGTGGCTATTTGCTGGCATGCACAAAAGTCGAGTTAACATTGTATCCTTTGTTGTGAGTGTAGCACCGTGTAGGTCCTGTCAGCTGTCTAATTCGAGCTTGCACTGCACGATGGATGCCAGCCAGATTAGGGATGGACCATTCCATTTCTGTGGGCGGATTGGATTTAAAAAAATATTTGTTTGCCACATTGACGTGGAAGTATGTGCGTATGTGCGAACGGCTATCTATGCGCCTGCATATTCATATGTATTATAATCAATCAATACGTTGGTGTAATATATATTTACATAAATTACTGACATTACCAATCCTTCCGCAATCACCGTTTGGCCTGAGGCCCAGTATATAAATGCATCACGCAATCTGATAGGAATACAACATTAAACCAAGCAAGATTACCTACCTCAGCAAAAGTTGAACACAGTTAATTTTCTTGTTGATGACCACGTTAACAGTTCTCGAGAATGTAAATTAATAGTTCTCGAGAATGTAAAATAACACGTAAAATACAGGTTCTCGTTAACGCTTAAATTAACGCTTCTCGTGATGTTTACGGCTACTCTCTAGGAGACACCTACACACGCATCCGTGTCAATACAACGTAATTCACCTCCAAGTTACACGTGGCTTTAAATGGCACTTTTTGTATTTCAAGGATATGGTTCCACAGCCAAGGTTGTCGCGTGAGCAGCGGATGAGAGTCGGTGTGCCCAGCGAAGAATACCGTAGATTGAACGGCATTGCGAATCGGCAACACATTAGCCGGTGTACTGTACAGTACACCAGTATCAACCAATGTTTGGCTGATAGGAGGAAGACATCTCAAACGTTGACAAGTGAGATGCAGATAAATTTGAAGCTGCAAACAAGTTCCAGAACACCAGAAATCTTCAATTGGAACAAGTATGTTGTGTGTAGGGAAATATCATCGCTGTTATCGGTGACTCGTTGCTACTGTTCAGTGGTTTTCCTATTACACAACGAAATTTCAAACGATTTCCATTAGCCAAACAAAGTGAATTATACTTACGTAAAACATCTACATTGTAATATATAAATAAACTAGATAATTGCAATCAGTGTCTCACTGCTCTGTTGCAGTGTTATCTATGTTCAAAATCGGAGTTGAACCGACTACTCTGACACAAATTATCACAATTATGGTAAACATTCAAGCTAAATGTATGTAATCTTGCTAATAAGTATTTGTGATACCTTGTGATGATATATTTACCAGTTTCCCAGAACGACAATTAAAAAACCCTTACGAAACACTTGTGATATTTTTGTTTACCCCAACTATATGGCCCTAAATCGACCGAGAGCAAGTTGTTGCTGCCATCCGTGCGATGGCGCTAATTTACATAATGATGCTTCCATGTAAATCCGCAGAGTGGCGCAACTTGAAATTTACCAACTCTGCTAAAGAGGTAATACCACAGTTAGTTACGGTTCCCAAACTGTTTCAATAGTGCCTACACATATACAATTTAATCGATTTGAGTCATTTGTCGTTTGTGACTTGATTAAAAGAGCTGGAGTTATTTGATATTGGCGAAATTTTATCGAAGACATGTCGACGGCGACTGTGAAGAATCGTCTTAATTATTGATGGTTCAATTGTCTTATTATCAGACAAAACGTCAACATGACCGCCAATGGGAAAACATCTGCCCAACAAAACGCGCACCTGATCGCCAAACGCGTTATATTATTAGTATTCTGTTGTGACGTCCGCTATGCCTACGTGGTATCAGAAACGCATTTGCCAATGAAAGAAATTTAGCGACCCTCCCGACCGGCGTTTGGTGAAGTTCATTCTACAGTTGACGATGGCCTTTGGATGGTAGAAATTATAGAATCAACATAATGTATAAGGTGATTGTACACCATTTCGACGAGTAGTGTCACGCACTTACGTAAGTATACATATAACCAGTATATGTAGTCATAGCCAGACTTATTGGTAAGTCATAAACTGGCAGGTCAAGTCAAGTCATGACAATGGAGGATTCAGCCCATACGACTCGAATCAACAGGTCTGGTCAGTGCTATGTAAACGATTCGAGGTCCGAAACTAAGATTGACTATCCACATATTCTTCGGACAAATTGACCAAAACTTAGCATGTCTACTTGTCAAACAGGATAGAGTTTCTTTCAAATTGTCCCTAAATGCAGCGTTACTTGAATATCAAAGGTCGGATCTAGCGAAAATATTTGCAACAATCGACCAGACAGACCAGGGACTTCTTTTTAGGTATTTCATGCTTAACATAAGAGTTGTGTGCACTTACTGTGATAACTGAACAGACATAAATACTTACCACATTTTTCAGGAAACAAACACTCCCAAACCTGATAAATTTCGACCCAGCCAGGTGAATGATTTTGACATGCTAACAGCGTGCTAAGAGCAACAGTGCGTAAATACAAAAGTAGTCAGCGACTGCCCGTTGCCACAACACGAAAGCTCTAATGCTGTTTTACAAAACAAACACACATTCTACTCACATCTGTAATGTAACGGCGCTCTAAAAGACATACACATTAGGCAATCCACGCGATGCTGCGCAATGGCAAAGGTGTATGCCGCTAATGGGTTGAAGAGTATATTTTTAAAGAAGGTAATGTTCCCAATTTTCATACAAGTGGTAAGATAATATACCATGAAAGTCGACAGGACAACGTAGGATAAGAATTGACCGCCTATGTCAACACTAATTGTGATCTGATCTCACAAACTAAAATGTGCCTACGCTGAAGGTCATAAAATGCCCACGTAGCGCCGTTTTGATTACCAAGAGTGCAATGCGATACAGTCTCCGGAATTTCCATTATTACCAGTCTTTATTATATGCAATATCCACATTCAGCCATTCCAAATTCACATAATCAATGTATCTACTGAATATATATATGATCGAAGTTATTCCATTTAAACTTGAAGCTATAATAATACATGCATATAGTATAGAGGGTATAATTTCTGCACGACATAAGGTGGTAATACTAATATGTAAGCTTGTTTCAGTTATATTCCAATCACTGATCCCTGCCTCTAAAACATATATACCATTGGACATTAACATTTACTGAAAGGCATCGATGGTGGCTACGAAACAGCATACACGTCATCTACAACTATATATATATATATATATATATATATATATATATATATATATATATATATATATATATATATATATATATATATATATATATATATATATTGAAAGTATACGATTTATATAACATTTTAATATTGTCCATGTGTTTATAATAAGTAAACTGTGAATAGTGTATATGAAAGTAGCATTAATATAATGTACATGTAAATGTTCAGGACTGACACTGAATGTACCCAACACTCACTGGGACAACCATTTAACCATAAGAATACTTTCACTTTCAGTTTCATTAAATAGTGTGACTGCATTATAGTGCATTGTACGAACACGGAAAACAGGAATAAAGAAGATGGTAGAGATAGTAGAAACAAGCTAAAGGCATCGATTTATTAATAAATTGCGTGTCCACGAAACAGCGGTTCCGTCCACGCGGGATGTCCACGAACTGGCCAACAGTTTGTCGTCGCGATGTTGCAGCCAGCGGTGTATCGGACCAGAAGTTGTCGTCGAGACGACGGTGTCCGCTAGGGCGGTATCATACTGTTGAGTGCGTGGAGTAACGGGTAAGTTCCTCGCTCGCAGAACTTGCCACTGAAGTCGTCCATGTCAATGGTCCACACCATCCAACCTCCATAGCCGCCTTCGATCATCCAAAACACCTATAAATGGTGAACCAGTTGTCGATAAATACACTGTTCCACCTACTGTGTCAATGCGCTTTATGTTACTATGCTCACGTTCTAAATTACAAAAACTAACCGTCCATCGATTGTGTTAAGGCAACATGAAGCATAATGCATTTCTGAGAATCAACAATAGAGACTATCCGAAATGACCACAGCACCTCTGGTGGAAGCCTTATTAAATATTCTTCGACAAACTACGTAAAAATCGCAACACATGTATTCTATATTATAATAAAGTAGTGGGTGACTCAGTATGTATGTCTGTCTGTTCCCTTGGAGCTCAGTCGGTTTCGCATATATGGGACTGACATTTTGCAGGCGTGCCCGGGGGGTCCATGGTGGTGGTTCGTACATTAAAAAAAATCCCGATGGTGGGGTATTACGTCGAATGAACTAATGAGAACGTTGGCGTAAATTACGTAACTCAGAACAATAGTTACGTGTAATTGTTAGCAACGTCATGCTTGTTTCAACCATTGTTACGTGATCTACGTCAAACGTGTACCGAACGCTCCGTGAAACAGGCAGTTGTTTGTGCTTTTCATGACGCTAATATGTCATTACCATGGCGTTGTCCTACCAAAACGTGACTGGTTAATGCAAGTAGTCATAAGCTCTTGCATTTTCTCTCTTGCAACGCCGAGCAAATGAGGTAGTAATATATAAATAATATCAACTACAATGCCGATTACCCGTTAAGAAAAAAGGTCAGAGGAGACCAAGATTAATCCGGAGTTAGTTTACCATGATATAATGTAGTGGCGCAACATGTTATATACAAAAACATAAAAAAATATGCTATGGCCCAATGCCCTCCTAAATACACCACTGATTATAAATATATCATGGTACATTATCTTAACCGACTAAAAACGTGCAACATCGAAAATTAGTATTATCACCTTTCTTCCATAATATCACATACAATATATTACACGCACATCTACAATGTTCCCAGGATGCCTTGCAGTAAGACATTTTCGCAACCTAGCGATCGATTAAAAATGTTCGTGTAGTCTAAATTATAGTGGAGTTGTGAGTCGACCGTATATAAAGAATCTAGAAAAATAAACACATATTCGGACCAGGTCACTATGTGGTTTCGGACCATGTAATAATGTGGTCTTGGAAACTGACCTTATACGTCAGACTGATGATGTCGTCGTAACCGAACCACTCATTTTCGTACTTGAGGTACGGCACTTTCTGCTCGTCATCCCACACCCGGATCGCCTTGCCGCTCGACAGCATCTGGCAGATCTGGCAAACAAACACAACCACGAGGTAACAACGAGACCGCGCCCCTGAGACTAGTCTCGCTCAATGGACTCTCGCTCGCCTTCGTGAATTCGTCCAGAAGTGAGTCTGACCTCAGAGGCGTGGTTTCGTTGTTACCCACTGTTGCGACTCCATTTTGTGTATGCGTTCCTGTGAAGTGCCAACAGCCAATCAGCATCATTATCGACATTCTACACTGCATTTTGTTTACCTGATTTAACTTTCCAGTCCGACAGTTGTGTCAATATAATCAAAGTTTAAAGTTAATTCGAATTGCATCTTATAGACTAAAAAGTTCACTCTTATTTTATGAATTAGCCAAATACCCGGATGACATCGTAATTAGCTAAATATATACATATATAACCGCCACAGTGAAAATTACACTTTATGTCCAGGAGAAGATGTGTGCGACAAACGGATGCGCCACAGCACGGAGCCTGGATGATCGAGGCTACTCATACACAGACTCTCTTCTCGGCGAATTCACGAGGGAACTAATGTATTCAGAACACCCGGCAGCGAGGTTGTCTAAATGTACAATAAGTATATGCAGTGCAGTGTATGGCTAGAAACGTTCTTGGATACACACACAATGAATTTTGATGACGGGTAGGTCGGCTCTTTGTGAACATGTATATGTACGTGTGTAGTGTTTGTGTGTGTGTTTTGAGTGTGTATGTGCGCGCGTCCGTGCGTGCGTCCGTGCATGTGACAGCAACATATTTCAGTAAACGCTGACTGCCCATAACTACTTCAGTTTTTCGTTTCTCTGTTAGGTAAATATAACAATATCGTTCCGTCCTTACCTCGAAGCTAGCAATGAAGCCGGGCTCACGGGTGTATTTGTAGGCGGGTGACGGGCCGGTTGTCGGGGCTCCGATGGCGTACTGACTGAGGTTTTGGAGGGTGAACCCCCTGGCGTACAAGGGCATGCCTATGACGAGCTTCCGCTTGGGGGCGCCACAGCGGACCCAGAAATTCGCAGCAAAGTCCTGTCACGAGAATGACAAGTGTCATAAAGGTTTGTCCACGCGTTGATTGTCTATACTGGACAGCATTTAGTGAACATACCGTGCTTAGGAATTATTCAAAAGCGTAAAAAACAACCCGACTAAAATCAATAATAAGAACCCAAATGATGCTGTTTAGTCGTGTGTGAGAACAATGGTGACATATTATTTGTTAAATTTACATTACACTAAGAACGATTGTGAATGAAGGACACGTACACACACGCGCGCCCATTCCCACACGCAAGAACGCACGCACGCACACACACACGCGCGCACGTACACACACTCCCCACACACAAGTACGCACGAACGCACACACGCACGCACTCATGCATGCACGCACGCACTCACTCACGCATGCACGCATGCACACAAACACCCATTCACACCAACCCTTCTCACACCATTTTTATGCCATGTCAAGAAACGAGTCTACGTTAATTAAAAGGGTTCATCCGAAGCAAAGTCACGCGATGAACGACTGACCAGACTGAGCTGTTTGTCGTATCCGACGGCGTCACTGCGGGCGTAGAGCGGCGCGTTGTGTCCAGTCGTGTTATCCCAAGCGCCGTGGAGGTCGTACGCCATCAAGTTGATGAAGTCTAGGTATCTGTGATGCGAAACAAAACAGCACAAATTAGTTAATGACGATGACGATTGTCAAGCAGCTACTGTCTGTTACGTTTACACGCATAACTGGGCGAAAACCGCCCGCAGCAATTTACGCCTTCTAATTAGGTAATGGTTGTTTCAGTGCTGACAGACGGATGCGAAAGCTGGACCCTTAAAGCCGAGTCCGAAAGAAGAACAGCCGCATTTGAGATAACAATTTTCAGAAGGATCCTGAAAATTTCTTACAGGACCACATAACAAATATATCAGTAATACAAGCCATCACCGAAGCCGCAGGACTACAAGAACCGCTTTTGGCCACAGTAAAACGCCGAAAACCCCAATGATTCGGTCATGCGACCAGACACAGTACACTTGCCAAAGAAATACTACAAAGCACACTCAAATGCGGCCGAAAACGAGGAAGAAAAAATGTACATGGACAACATTCGAGAGTGGACGGGTCTGGAGCCAGAGAAATTATGCGATGCTGCCATAACAGTCCCATATGGAGAAAGATCGCTGTGTAAGCCTCCAAGCGCGCACCCCTAAGATCGGCCTAGTCAAGGGATGAGTGAGAGTGGGTGATTCTGCTGCTGCTGCTGCTGCTTCTGCTGCTGCTGCTGCTGCTGCTGCTGCTGCTGCTGCTGCTGCTGCTGCTGCTGCTGCTGCTGCTGCTGCTGCTGCTGCTGCTGCTGCTGCTGCTGCTGCTGCTGCTGCTGCTGCTGCTGCTGCTGCTGCTGCTGCTGCTGCTGCTGCTGCTGCTGCTGCTGCTACAGACGACAACTACTAAATTCTTATCACATAGTAAATTAGATTTGGTAAGCATATGCTGATTTTAGACAAACATCAAGCAAATTATGATACACTACTTGGAGATTCTAGCCACTTCATATCCACGTTCGATCGTCTTCCGTCCAGCCCCGACGGCCGCACTAAGCAACAGCCTCGGTTGGTTGGTTCTTGTTGCTTCCTTCTCGAACTCCGAGGCAAAAGTCTGACGTAAAGAAAAGCAACACATGTGAAGCCGTTGTTGCAGACCGATGTACGGTCATCAGGAATTATAACTTGTTGGTGCTGGGCATTGCCTAAGCAAAATTAGTAGAACAAATCCTAAATTTTTCGAGGAAGTGTGTCTATCAAGGACACAGTTATTAATTTAATATAATAAATTGGTGGCGATGATGACTTTCCAAATTTCTGTTCGCTGGTCGAATGTCAGAAACAAAGACCATGGTCCAAGCACTCTCCCAGGAATGCAGGTTTGTCTCACTGACGTCCAGGTTCAGTTAGAAAACAAAATCATAAGTTTCTACGTTAGATATCAACTTTTAGCTGTTTTCTCATACGCACCCACGCAAGCACGCACGCACGCACACATGCACACATGCACACATGCACACACACACACACACACACACACACACACACACACACACACACACACACACACACACACACACACACACACACACACACACACACACACACACACACAAAGGGCAAAGACATTTTTACTTGGATGAGCTCGGAGAATTTCCATTTGTCGTCCGCGGGACTGCCCCGACTTCCGGGATATTCGAAATCTAGATCGAGGCCATCAAAATGGCGGTCGCGCAGAAACGTGATGGTCGTTGTGACGAAGTTAGAGCGGGTTTCCGGTGTCGAGAGCATCAGAGTCGTCTCGTTCATTCCGGCGTTCCATCCACCGACTGCCAGCATCACCTTCAGTTCAAGGTTGATCTTCTT
>OY759262.1:29815942-29828442 GCA_963662155.1 Lamellibrachia columna
AATTGGTGATTATTTCACGGAGAATATCGTAAAAGTGTCTACTCGCTATTACGTCTTATCTACACGAAGTTCGGTTTTGATATTAAAATTAAAACAACATCTACTGCATCTTACATCTACACCAACTATGTATAGTTATGGTTAGAGAGAGCAGATATGGCAGACTGTGGGATCGAGAGAGGAATGGAGATGGAACCTATAATTAGAATGTCTACCGAATGACAGTTTACCTTCCTTATGTAAGCATTATAACAAATTGCTTTTTAAATGGCGGCACAGTCTCAACAAAATACACCAGAAACAAATGTCCATGCAAAAGAAGTGTTGGTATTCAGAACAACGATGTTGCATAGCGTGATACACGATTGATTATCTGTATCATGTCCATTGAGATGAGATACATCTTATCAGTCATATATAATCCTGCCTATCGAATCACCTTAACTCTATTCACATTCCTTGATTCTACAACGCAGCCCCGTGTATGCCAACTCACCTCGTAATACGCTATGAAGCCACCGGTGCGCGTGTATAAGCCGGGTGGTGAAGCTTTTTTTGCCGGAGCGCCAAGTCCGCAAGAGGTGCTGGGGTCGCGCAGGACAAAGCCTCGCGCGTACGACGCCATCCCAATGACGAGTTTGTTCTTCGGCACGCCTAATTCCATCCAATAGGTGGCAGCCCAGTTCTGCATAAAATCACACGGAGTTTATAGATTGAAAGGTACCTTAGCAAACACTGTCACGCTACCAACGGTAGAAACAAACGAATTAGCATGGGTATCGCATTAATAATCATGACAGGATTATCAATATCATATAGCTTTCAAAAGACCAACAACAATGAAGTGTGGCAGTCACCACGAACTGTTCTCTCTGTCAACTCAGGATATGCGAGTAACGTATGGTAAGGTCACATACGTCAGCGATTTTTATGAAAACACACGTGTTGTATTATTCTAAGAAAGAGAGAACCGAGTCACCATATTGAGGAAAGATTCGTCCGGTACTTCGTCGGCGCGTGCATACAGTGGTGAGTTGTGGCCCGTCTTG
The DNA here is from genome assembly GCA_963662155.1 of Lamellibrachia columna. Taxonomy (NCBI): domain Eukaryota; kingdom Metazoa; phylum Annelida; class Polychaeta; order Sabellida; family Siboglinidae; genus Lamellibrachia; species Lamellibrachia columna. The sequence continues at coordinate 29,816,992 of OY759262.1, forward strand.
TTCTCCCACGCCCCGTGGAGGTCATAGGTCATCAGGTTGAAGAAGTCGAAGTACCTGAGATCAGAATGCATAAAACACTCTTTATATTATTTAATTTATGAAACAATAACTGTCATGTGTACGAGTACCATTAAAATACAGTTACCATAGGCAAATATTAAGGTGTTTGCGCATTCATTGATCGCAGCATTGTGGTTCTGAGCAAAACAAATGAATGCAAAAGGTGTATTAATTTGAGTCTAAATTAAAGAATTGAACTGAATATAGTACTTTGATATAGTGCGACTCAAATAGGCCTACATTTTTTAGTTGCATGCATTTTTCAATGGCCAAGCCAGAAAATGAAACGTCATAATACACGTGACGCAATTGTTGACGTCATACCATGTGAAGGACACAATTCCGGGTGTGTCTTCGCGTCTCTAGTTTAATATCTACTTTGCTATGAATGTTTATGGTAGGTTCTGAAGCTTTCTATTGTAGCCATGGACGCGTATGCGCAAGTATGCATGTTTTTTTTCTTCACAAAACGCGTTATGCTTTCGTTTCTCACCGAACGAGTTCCTTCACTTCGTATCCACTGTCAATCTTGTCCTTCCCCGCAGCCACCGCCGCCGTCAACAGAAGTTGCGACTTGCCGCTCTGTGACGCCTCTCTTGCAAAGGCCGCTGACAATTCCTGCAATGCAGACACAACAACCATACTAAGCTATGTATTACAAGTCGGGAGTGTGGTAAGTGTTATTTGTCACGCACTGTGCCAGGCCTGGAACATCGAGTTTTCTTCTTGTAAGTCCGTCTTTATTTACAATCGCTTGTCCGTGATTTTCGTGCTCCTGTGTTATCGGACGTTTTAATGATTGTGCTCTGTGCGATTTGTGCATTCAGCAAATGATACAAACCAGTATTGTGACGACCGTGTTAATAACTGACCGTAGGAGATGGTTATAGACGGGAGAACAAACACATCCTTGCCTCGTTCTCCCGGTTTCAGAATATATGTTTTCCTAATACTTTCAAGACACAATACTTCGACATTAATAATACTTACACAAGTAATCTACATATTCCACAAAATAATTTTGAACAAAGGTAACTGTGTACAAGGAGATGGTGATATTCGAAATAAAACCAAAGATAATGTGCACACACCTGGACTACGTAGATGTTCCACTTGCTAAAACTAGGCCTAATGATTATGTTTTGTTTTATTACGCATCTAAGCTCAGGTTCCTGGGGATATAGGCGCCATAGAAGTTAATTATTATTATTATGATTATCACGATTGCTACATTTCTCAATTAATGTATATTGTCATAAACGGAGTCTCCAAAACTTTTACGTTGTATTGGTTCATGTGTACAATTCTTGCTACTAGCTTACAAGAAAAACCATATATGACTCTCACCTGACACCGCCATGCTGACTCTTACCTGACACCGCCATGCTGACTCTCACCTGACACCGCCATACTGACTCTCACCTGACACCGCCATGCTGACTCTCACCTGACACCGCCATACTGACTCTCACCTGACACCGTCATGCTGACTCTCACCTGACACCGCCATGCTGACTCTCACCTGACACCGCCATGCTGACTCTCACCTGACACCGCCATGCTGACTCTCACCTGACACCGCCATGCTGACTCTCACCTGACACCGCCATGCTGACTCTCACCTGACACCGCCATGCTGACTCTCACCTGACACCGCCATGCTGACTCTCACCTGACACCGCCATGCTGACTCTCACCTGACACCGCCATGCTGACTCTCACCTGACACCGCCATGCTGACTCTCACCTGACACCGCCATGCTGACTCTCACCTGACACCGCCATGCTGACTCTCACCTGACACCGCCATGCTGACTCTCACCTGACACCGCCATGCTGACTCTCACCTGACACCGCCATGCTGACTCTCACCTGACACCGCCATTCTGACTCTCACCTGACACCGCCATGCTGACTCTCACCTGACAACGCCATCCTGACTCTCACCTGACACCGCCATGCTGACTCTCACCTGACACCGCCATGCTGACTCTCACCTGACACCGCCATGCTGACTCTCACCTGACACCGCCATGCTGACTCTCACCTGACACCGCCATGCTGACTCTCACCTGACACCGCCATGCTGACTCTCACCTGACACCGCCATGCTGACTCTCACCTGACACCGCCATGCTGACTCTCACCTGACACCGCCATGCTGACTCTCACCTGACACCGCCATGCTGACTCTCACCTGACACCGCCATGCTGACTCTCACCTGACACCGCCATGCTGACTCTCACCTGACACCGCCATGCTGACTCTCACCTGACACCGCCATGCTGACTCTCACCTGACACCGCCATGCTGACTCTCACCTGACACCGCCATGCTGACTCTCACCTGACACCGCCATGCTGACTCTCACCTGACACCGCCATGCTGACTCTCACCTGACACCGCCATGCTGACTCTCACCTGACACCGCCATGCTGACTCTCACCTGACACCGCCATGCTGACTCTCACCTGACACCGCCATGCTGACTCTCACCTGACACCGCCATGCTGACTCTCACCTGACACCGCCATGCTGACTCTCACCTGACACCGCCATGCTGACTCTCACCTGACACCGCCATGCTGACTCTCACCTGACACAGCAGAGTGAACCTGTGTTTATCCTCGGGCGGACTGCCGCGATTTCCGGGATACTCGAAGTCCAGGTCGAGTCCGTCGAACTTGTGGTCTCGGAGGAACTTCACAGACGTCGTCACGAACTGGGTCCGGGTTTGTGAAGTGGACAACATCTTGACCATCTCCTTAGTGCCGGCGTTCCAGCCACCGATGGCGAGCGACACCTTCAACTCCGGGTTGGACGCCTTCAGGTCTATCACCCTGTCGTACCTAGAGCCAACGGTAACAACGATGTTAATCTGTGATTCCAATCTAATAGACATTATGATGAACTATTCAATTAAACAAAATAACTATGTTAATAGTGATGTTAAATCATTATTAACATAGGTGTTATGTTTAATTGAATATATATATTTTAATTGTACATTTTAATTGAATAGTACACTGAATAGTATGTAGTAAAATTAAGTAAATTAATATTAAAGTGCACTGTAAGTCGATAGTAAAGTATATTTATATTGCTGTTATTTAGCAAAATAAATAAGTTTATTAATAGTCAACAATTACATATAGGTATATTAATAGTCAACAATTAAGTATAGTAGTCCCGAACACGAAAGGAGCTGGGTTGTTCGTTCAAACTCGGCTAGTGCTGCGGGCTTTACGTAATATAAACCGCCACCTTTCGGCGCGCACGCGCACGCGGGCACGCGCGGTTTCTGCGATTGTTGAAAGTTAACGTTTTACCTGGCGAACATTTGATTTACCATAAAAACCACTAAGAACTCTTTACATACGGGGTATTTCGAAAAATAAAGGCGTTACGTTTCATTCGTGGGGTGGTAGATTATTCCCTGAAAGTTTGACGCCCGAGGTTCAAGCCGTCTAGGAGGAAAAGGTGAACAAACATACGCTAGCTCGTTTATAGCTATAGATTACTTACACATCAAGCAGATCTGCTGCGCTACGTTATGCTTGCACTTTTTAAAAATAGTTTTGCAATAAACAATGGTTTTCTGATAATTATCTCTGAAACAAGTATATGTTAATACGTATACACGCAATGTGAAGGAGTGATGTATGGATATCTTGTTATTTAATATGGTCCTTGGATTTCATTTACATTGAAATATCATTTCATTTGTGCATGTCACAGTCCAAGGCGAAGAAACGTAACACAGAAGTGTCGGATGATTGAAAAGTGTATCGCCTTTGCTGGTAAACAAACAACTTCCTGTCAAACATATGAAAGAGTATCTGCTATTTGTGTGATAAAACGATTTTCGCCGTGTGTCAGGTTGACGTGTCGGCGTAGAGAGGATTGGTTCTATTTTGGACGTATAGCTGAAGTTAACATCACATACATATATGTCATCCAAGGCAAAATATGACAATTGGGCAAGGAATCCATTGGCTTCCCGAAAGTCGAACAATTTTCTATGTGTGTGTATTATATATATATATATATATATATATATATATATATATATATATATATATATATATATATATATATATATATATATATATATATATATATATATATATATATATATATATATTGTATTAACCGTATTTATACAATCAGTAGCTATATGGCTACATTCGGTTATTTTTCTCTGTGAGAACGAATAGTTTCTGATATCCAATTTAATATGTTCCTTTACATTCCCTCTACTACGTCTACTGCTATGGCCTTACATTCCTTGACAATATCACATCTAATGCTATGGCCTTACATTCCCTTGACAATACCACATCTACTGCTGTGGCCTTACATTCCCTTGACAATACCACATCTACTGCATGCCCTTACATTCCTTGACAATATCACATCTACTGCTATGGTCTTACATTCCCTTGACAATATCACATCTACTGCTATGGCCTTACATTCCCTTGACAATACCACATCTACTGTTATGGTCTTACATTCCCTTGGCAATATCATATCTACTGCTATGGTCTTACATTTCCTTGACAATACCAAGTCTACTGCTATGGCCTTACATTCCCTTGTCAATATCACATCTACTGCTATGGCCTTACATTCCTTGACAATATCACACCTACTGCTATGGTCTGACGTTGACTTAATAAAATCACATCTACTGCTACGGCCTTACATTCCCTTGACAATACCACATATACTGCTATGGTCTTGCATTCCCTTGACAATATCACAACTACTGCTATGGCCTTACATTCCCTTGACAATATCACATCTACTGCTAAGGCCTTACATTCCCTTGACAATACCACATCTACTGCTATGGCCTTACATTCCCTCGACAATATCACATCTACTTGTATGGTCTTACATTCCCTTGACAATATCACATCTACTGCTATGGCCTTACATTCCCTTGACAATACCACATCTTCTGCTATGGACTTACATTCCCTCGACAATATCACATCTACTTCTATGGTCTTACATTCCCTTGACAATATCACATCTACTTCTATGGTCTTACATTCCCTTGACAATATCACATCTACTTCTATGGTCTTACATTCCCTCAACAATATCACAGCTACTGCTATGGTCTTACATTCCCTTGACAATACCACATCTACTGCTACGGTCTTACATTCCCTTGACAATATCACATCTTGTGCTATGGCCTTACATTCCCTTGACAATTCCACATCTACTGCTATGGCCTTACATTCCCTTGACAATATCACATCTACTGCTATGGCCTTACTTTCCCTCGACAATACCACATCTACTGCTATGGCCTTACATTCCTTGACAATATCACATATACTGCAGTGACCTTACATTCCCTTGACAATACCACATCTACTGCTATAGTATTACATTCCCTTGACAATACCACATCTACTGCTATGGTCTTACATTCCTTGACAATATCACATCTACTGCTATGGCCTTACATTCCCTTGACAATATCACATCTACTGCTATGGCCTTACATTTCCTTGACAATATCACATCTACTGCTATGGTCTTACATTCCCTCGACAATATCACATCTACTGCTGTGGCCTTACATTCCCTTGACAATATCACATATACTGCTATGGTCTTACATTCCCTTGACAATACCACATCTACTGCTGTGGCCTTATATTCCTTGACAATATCTCATCTACTGCTATGGTCTTACATTCCCTTGACAATACCACATATACTGCTATGGTCTTACATTCCCTCGCCAATATCACATCTACTGCTGTGGCCTTACATTCCTTGACAATATCACATCTACTGCTATGTTCTTACATTCCCTTGACAATATCACATCTACTGCTATGTCCTTACATTCCGTCGACAATACCACATCTACTGCTATGGCCTTACATTCCTTGACAATATCACATCTACTGCTATGGCCTTACATTCCTTGACAATATCACATATACTGCTATGGTATTACATTCCTTGACAATATCACATCTACTGCTATGGTCTTACATTCCCTTGACAATATCACATCTACTGCTATGGCCTTACATTCCCTTGACAATATCACATCTACTGCTATAGCCTTACATTCCCTCGACAATACCACATCTACTGCTATGGCCTTACATTCCTTGATAATATCACATCTACTGCTATGGCCTTACATTCCTTGACAATATCACATCTACTGCTGTGGCCTTACATTCCCTCGAAAATACCATATCTACTGCTATGGCCTTACATTCCTTGACAATATCACATCTACTGCTATGGCCTAACATTCCTTGACAATATCACATCTACTGCTATGGTCTTGCATTCCCTTGACAATACCACATCTAATGCTATGGTCTTACATTCCTTGACAATATCACATCTAATGCTATGGTCTTACATTCCTTGACTATATCACATCTACTGCTATGGCCTTACATTCCTTGACAATATCACATCTACTGCTATGGTCTTACATTCCCTTAATAATACCACATCTACTGCTATGGTCTTACATTCCTTGACAATATCACATCTAATGCTATGATCTTACATTCCTTGACTATATCACATCTACTGCTATGGCCTTACATTCCTTGACAATATCACATCTACTGCTATGGTCTTACATTCCCTTGACAATACCACATCTACTGCTATGGCCTTACATTCCCTTGACAATATCACATATACTGCTATGGTCTTACATTCCCATGATAATATCACATCTACTGCTATGGTCTTACATTCCCTTGACAATATCACATTTACTGCTATGGTCTTACATTCCCTTGACAATATCACATCTACTGCTATGGCCTTACATTCCTTGACAATATCACATCTACTGCAGTGACCTTACATTCCCTTGACAATACCACATCTACTGCTATGGTATTACATTCCCTTGACAATATCACATCTACTGCTGTGGTCTTACATTCCCTTGACAATATCACATCTACTGCTATGGTATTACATTCCCTTGACAATATCACATCTACTGCTATGGTCTTACATTCCCTTGACAATATCACATCTACTGCTATGGCCTTACATTCCTTGACAATATCACATCTACTGCAGTGACCTTACATTCCCTTGACAATACCACATCTACTGCTATGGTATTACATTCCCTTGACAATATCACATCTACTGCTATGGTCTTACATTCCCTTGACAATATCACATCTACTGCTATGGTCTTACATTCCCTTGACAATATCACATCTACTGCAGTGATCTTACATTCCCTTGACAATATCACATCTAATGCTATGGTCTTACATTCCTTGACTATATCACATCTACTGCTATGGCCTTACATTCCTTGACAATATCACATCTACTGCTATGGTCTTACATTCCCTTGACAATACCACATCTACTGCTATGGCCTTACATTCCCTTGACAATATCACATATACTGCTATGGTCTTACATTCCCATGATAATATCACATCTACTGCTATGGTCTTACATTCCCTTGACAATATCACATTTACTGCTATGGTCTTACATTCCCTTGACAATATCACATCTACTGCTATGGCCTTACATTCCTTGACAATATCACATCTACTGCTATGCTCTTACATTCCCTTGACAATATCACATCTACTGCTATGCTCTTACATTCCCTTGACAATATCACATCTACTGCTATGGTCTTACATTCCCTTGACAATATCACATCTACTGCAGTGACCTTACATTCCCTTGACAATATCACATCTACTGCAGTGGTCTTACATTCCCTTGACAATATCACATCTACTGCTATGGTCTTACATTCCCTTGACAATATCACATCTACTGCAGTGGTCTTACATTCCCATGACAATATCACATCTACTGCTATGGTCTTACATTCCCTTGCTCCAAGGCTTCGTCTCGTCGTTCCACTCGAAAGGTTCGATGACGTGATCCTTGACAATGGCGAAGGCGTAGATGATGTGGGTGCACAGAGTGGCGTCGATGTCCTCGGGCAGGAACTTGGCAGGTGGTGGACGATATTGGGCCCAGTTCGTGTAGTAACACACACGTATATATTTCGCGGACCCTACACAAGGGAAAACCTGTATGAATGTCACAGACAGCTGAATATACCACGAGGTTGGTATATCCAAGTGTGCACCAACCTAATGGTAGATCCAGAGGTTCTGGATGTTCGATTCTATTTTAGCTACGTTGAAACAGTCCAGAAATACTTCGGTACTTCATTTTGTTTGTCATAAATATCATGGGTGTTTATATAAAAAAAACACCTTCTGATAACGCATGTTTTTTATTAGCCATTAAAGTTACATACCTTTCAGAATCTGCTGTGGCACCATGTCCATATGCTAGCAGTACAAGGGATACCCCGATCAAAGGACTGATATTAATGCGTACTTAGAGTAAGTACATTTATCTCTTAATGGGACGTTGACCATGCATTATTTATCACTTGATGAACACTGACTCATGCGATTTATAAGAAATATTTTATTGCAATTTGCTTGCAACAGTTGCATCACGTATCTAATATATAATATACGATATTTATGTCCATGTACGATATTATGTTGCTATAGATATTAGCTCGGTAATGCTACTGACGAAACACTACACTGTGTCTTAATCCGTAAAGAGCTATGCCTTCTGCCTAGTCACACTGTGCATTATGTCTAAACTATGAAGCCCATAACCTGACATCATCGGCAATCCTCTCGCATTCCTCGCGGTTTCCCCCGAACTACGCAGTTGTAGCGTTTCTAGAGGTCACCGCTGATCTAAGTACTCTAGCGTTTCTAGCGGTCACCGCTCATCTAAGTACTCTAGCGTTTGTAGCGGTCACCGCTCGTCTAAGTACTCTAGCGTTTCTAGCGGTCACCGCTCATCTCAGTACTCTAGCGTTTGTAGCGGTCACCGCTCGTCTAAGTACTCTAGCGTTTGTAGCGGTCACCGCTCGTCTAAGTACTCTAGCGTTTGTACGGTCACCGCTCGTCTAAGTACTCTAGCGTTTCTAGCGGTTTCCGGTTATCTACGTGCTGTAGCGTTTCAGGGTTGAATGGTTCAGTGGTAGCATGCTTGTCTGCGACGCGAGCAGCGCTGGTTCCATTCCCGTCCTGTTCATCTTTTAGTTGTTGTGGTTATAAAAGCGCACATAGATTTTTTACCTTTCAATTAAACAGATAATAAAATACGTTAATTAATCTCTCAATTAGGGTAGAAATTGTTTTACGGCAACAAGATAATTCTTCCAACAACTATGGCTATGGGCTAAAAATGTGCGGTTTGATGAGCAAACAACTGTATTGATATTTCAGAGCAACCCTTTGAGAGGAAGTGACAGCGCGCGCGGCACACAGTTTACAATCATACACATAATATTGCACAAATTTAACCCCGAAAGTTCAATATCTATGTATAATAAAAATATTTTTTTACTGTGGCCTACTCATAAGACAAGGTTTATTTCCTGACAAATTTAGGGTTAGAAATTTAATATTCTGCTCTCGTTTGCTTTTTAATCACAACAACTATAATATGCATTAGGCGGGAATCGAAACTGCGCTGCCTGCGTCGCTGGCGAACATGTTACCGCTGAACTATTCAATTAGCTAGATTAGTTTATCATTTAAGTATTTAGTTCGGCGGAAAGTGCAAAAAATACGAAAGGATTGCCGATGATGACACGTTATGGGCTTCATACGAAACACTCGGTCCCTCGTAGTTACCTGTTGTAGATTTCGTCTTGGGCATACTTATTAATTCTGAAGCTACCACGGGCGGTTGTTGGGCTACCACGGGCGGTTGTTGGGCTACCACGGGCGGTTGTTGGGCTACCACGGGCGGTTGTTGGGCTACCCCCGCCCTCATAATCTTAGGATTTCTGAAAGGTTAACACAAAAGATAAATGCAAACCACTGTAGATTAAATTAAATGCTAACACACACACACACACACACACACACACACACACACACACACACACACACACACACACACACACACACACACACACACACACGCACGCACGCACGCACGCACGCACGCACGCACGCACGAACCCACATATGCATACGCTCGCACGAACAAATATTTATATACAGCTGACACTGACTGGTTGAGCTGATCTGGAGCGTCTTCCTGCAGAGCTTCGTTGAGCGTCTTGAGCAGTGGGTAGGCTCCCTGATCACAGAACTTTCCCTTGAAGTCATCCAGATCCACAGTCCACAGCAGCCAGCCGGCAAAACCGCTCTGCTTCAGCCACCTCACCTGTAGATACGTCACCAACCGTTCTTGCAACAGCAACAACTATCTCGCAATCACGTTTGCACCACCATTCTTCGTCGACTGCATTGTCTCAGCAGAGCATGGCTATAGCGATTTTAACACCAAAATGCAATTGCATACTATTATTGATATTGCGAATACCTTTAATGAAAATGTTCACACTGTTAATGTTGCCACTACTAACACACTAATGTTATTGCTATTATCATTGTTATTGTTATTATTATTATTATTATTATTATTAACATTCTCGACTTGCTGATGCGTAATTCTCTGTTTGCATGAACGTCTTGTTGCGCGTTTATTGAGTAAAATAATTAATGGAAATTTTAATAATACCAGTAACAATACATATACATACTCATTCATTATTACAAGAGCAATAATTGCATCATACTAGTTTGTCCACCAAAATTAGTCACCTATCGAATTATTGTCAAAGAAAGTTGCTAACGGGTCTTCCTCGAGTATTTCATTGTGTGATTTAAACATATCGATATCATCCGAACGTCTTTCTTAATTGCCTTGAAATGCATGGACAAATGCAGAATACATCGATTCATTTGACTAGCGTACCTTTCCCCGCAGACTCTCCATGTCGTCATATCCGAACCACTGGTCGCCGCTGTGGATGTAGGGAACTTTTTGTTCTTCAATCCACATGCGAGTTGTGTCGCTACTTGACAACTTCTGACATACCTACAAATTATCGCCCATCATATTTGTAATTGTATCAGCGAATGCAGAAGAATCTGCGACAAGTTAGGTCTACAATGACATACAATCATCCATAAGAAATTACATTTCATCAACATTAGCATTGTGGTGAATATCAATTGCTGTTTGTGTTTATAATACATGTAATGTTGCATTGAATGAGCAGTGAGATAATTATATTTGGCTTACACGAATCCTTCGCCAGAATAAAACGAGTGATCTAACCACGAGTATCATTCAACATGGCGTAAGTAAAATAACTTGATTGAGTCAGTTATATGAATCAAAGTTGTAATATTTGCTTTTAAAGACGACATAGACAGCAAAACGAGAATGTATATAATGTGACACGTAGTGAACATATTGGTTGGCTCATC
>OY759262.1:29833442-29850942 GCA_963662155.1 Lamellibrachia columna
TGCAGTGGCCTTACATTCCCTTGACAATATCACATCTACTGCAGTGGCCTTACATTCCCTTGACAATATCACATCTACTGCAGTGGCCTTGCAGTGGCCTTACATTCTCTTGACAATATCACATCTACTGCAGTGGCCTTGCAGTGGCCTTACATTCCCTTGACAATATCACATCTACTGCAGTAGTCTTACATTCCCTTGACAATATCACATCTATTGCAGTAGCCTTACATTCCCTTGACAATATCACATCTACTGCTATGGTCTTACATTCCCTTGACAATATCACATCTACTGCAGTGGCCTTACATTCCCTTGACAATATCACATCTACTGCAGTAACCTTACATTCCCTTGACAATATCACATCTACTGCTATGGCCTTACATTCCCTTGACAATATCACATCTACTGCAGTGGCCTTACATTCCCTTGACAATATCACATCTACTGCAGTGGCCTTGCAGTGGCCTTACATTCCCTTGACAATATCACATCTACTGCAGTGGCCTTACATTCCCTTGACAATATCACATCTACTGCAGTGGCCTTGCAGTGGCCTTACATTCCCTTGACAATATCACATCTACTGCAGTGGCCTTGCAGTGGCCTTACATTCCCTTGACAATATCACATCTACTGCAGTAGTCTTACATTCCCTTGACAATATCACATCTATTGCAGTAGCCTTACATTCCCTTGACAATATCACATCTACTGCTATGGCCTTACATTCCCTTGACAATATCACATCTACTGCTATGGCCTTACATTCCCTTGACAATATCACATCTACTGCAGTGGTCTTACATTCCCTTGACAATATCACATCTACTGCAGTGGTCTTACATTCCCTTGACAATATCACATCTACTGCAGTGGTCTTACATTCCCTTGACAATATCACATCTACTGCTATGGTCTTACATTCCCTTGACAATATCACATCTACTGCTATGGTCTTACATTCCCTTGACAATATCACATCTACTGCTATGGTCTTACATTCCCTTGACAATATCACATCTACTGCAGTGGTCTTACATTCCCTTGACAATATCACATCTACTGCAGTGGTCTTACATTCCCTTGACAATATCACATCTACTGCAGTGGTCTTACATTCCCTTGACAATATCACATCTACTGCTATGGCCTTACATTCCCTTGACAATATCACATCTACTGCAGTGGTCTTACATTCCCTTGACAATATCACATATACTGCAGTGGTCTTACATTCCCTTGACAATATCTCATCTACTGCAGTGGCTTTACATTTCCTTCACAATATCACATCTACTGCTATGGCCTTACATTCCCTTGACAATATCACATCTACTGCAGTAGCCTTACATTCCCTTGACAATATCACATCTACTGCAGTAGCCTTACATTCCCTTGACAATATCACATCTACTGCAGTGGTCTTACATTCCCTTGACAATATCACATATACTGCAGTGGTCTTACATTCCCTTGACAATATCACATCTACGGCAGTGGCTTTACATTTCCTTCACAATATCACATCTACTGCTATGGCCTTACATTCCCTTGACAATATCACATCTACTGCAGTAGCCTTACATTCCCTTGACAATATCACATCTACTGCAGTAGCCTTACATTCCCTTGACAATATCACATCTACTGCAGTGGCCTTATATTCCCTTGACAATACCACATCTACTGCAGTGGTCTTACATTCCCTTGACAATATCACATCTACTGCTATGGCCTTACATTCCCTTGACAATATCACATCTACTGCAGTGGTCTTACATTCCCTTGACAATATCACATCTACTGCAGTGGTCTTACATTCCCTTGACAATATCACATCTACTGCAGTGGCTTTACATTCCCTTCACAATATCACATCTACTGCTATGGCCTTACATTCCCTTGACAATATCACATCTACTGCAGTAGCCTTACATTCCCTTGACAATATCACATATACTGCAGTAGCCTTACATTCCCTTGACAATATCACATTTACTGCAGTGGTCTTACATTCCCTTGACAATATCACATCTACTGCAGTAGCCTTACATTCCCATGATAATATCACATCTACTGCTATGGTCTTACATTCCCTTGACAATATCACATCTACTGCAGTGGCCTTACATTCCCTTGACAATACCACATCTACTGCAGTGGTCTTACATTCCCTTGACAATATCACATCTACTGCTATGGCCTTACATTCCCTTGACAATATCACATATACTGCAGTGGTCTTACATTCCCTTGACAATATCACATCTACTGCAGTAGCCTTACATTCCCTTGACAATATCACATCTACTGCAGTGGTCTTACATTCCCTTGACAATATCACATCTACTGCTATGGCCTTACATTCCCTTGACAATATCACATCTACTCCAGTAGGCTTACATTCCCTTGACAATATCACATCTACTGCAGTGGCCTTACATTCCCTTGACAATATCACATCTACTGCTATGGCCTTACATTCCCTTGACAATATCACATCTACTGCAGTGGTCTTACATTCCCTTTACAATATCACATCTACTGCAGTGGCCTTACATTCCCTTGACAATATCACATCTACTGCAGTGGCCTTACATTCCCTTGACAATAATCACATAAACTGTAGTGGCCTTACATTCCCTTGACAATATTACATCTACTGCTGTGGCCTTACATTCCCTTGACAATATCACATCTACTGCAGTGGTCTTACATTCCCTTGACAATATCACATCTACTGCAGTGGCCTTACATTCCCTTGACAATATCACATCTACTGCAGTAGCCTTACATTCCCTTGACAATATCACATCTACTGCAGTGGCCTTACATTCCCTTGACAATATCACATCTACTTCAGTAGCCTTACATTCCCTTGACAATATCACATCTACTGCAGTGGCCTTACATTCCCTTGACAATATCACATCTACTGCAGTAGCCTTACATTCCCTTGAGAATAGCACATCTACTGCAGTGGTCTTACATTCCCTTGACAATATCACATATACTGCAGTAGCCTTACATTCCCTTGACAATATCACATATACTGCAGTAGCCTTACATTCCCTTGACAATATCACATCTACTGCTATGGCCTTACATTCCCTTGACAATATCACATCTACTGCAGTGACCTTACATTCCCTTGACAATATCACATATACTGCAGTGGTCTTACATTCCCTTGACAATATCACATCTACTGCTATGGCCTTACATTTCCTTGACAATAATCACATCTACTGTAGTGGCCTTACATTCCCTTGACAATATCACATCTACTGTAGTGGCCTTACATTCCCTTGCTCCATGGCTGGGACTCGTCATTCCACTCGTACGGTTTGATGACGTGCTCCTTAACAACAGCGAAGGCGTAGATGATGTGGGTGCACAGGGTCGGGTCGATGTCCTCGGGCTGGAACTTGGCTGGTGGCGGGCGATATTGGGCCCAGTTCGTGTAGTAACACACGCGGATATATTTCCCGTTTCCTGCATAAGAGTAGAAGATGATTAATAGCTTTTTGCTGGCAATTGTGGGAGAGATTAGCCATTTCGCATTTTGTCCTTATTATATTCATAATATGCCATAATGAGATAGTACTGTCACGCCCCTGAAACACCAATTGTGTATTATCCATGCCATATAATAATATAGCATTCTAAAGGCATGCCTCTCAAACACTAACTGTAAATTTGTCATATCATAGAATGAAATACCATTCTAAATTCATTGATATTAGTCATTCCATACTGATATGTGTGTTGACCTTCTAAAGTCTTGCCACTCAAACACCAAATGCATATTAGTCATATTATACATAATATATGTATAATGACATAACATTATGAAGTAATGCCACTCAAACATCAAATGCATATCATTCATATCTTACAGATGTGTATGATGACATAACATTCAAAAGTCATGTCACTCAAACACCAAAATGTATAGTATTCATATCATGCAGATATGCATGATGACATCATATTTTAAAGTAACGCAACTCAAACACCAACTGCATATTATTCGTATGATATAATGGAATAACAGAACGCAGTCTTGCCCTCAAAACTTAGCTATAAATTATCTATATCAGGCAGTGGACACCACATTCGTTGCACTACGTTACTGGTAGTGTGATTTTCTGAATGTTTTCGATTCATGTATCGGTAATTTAACAGATATGGTCAGTTACGCAATTTGTTTGTTACATAACTCTTGTAACATAAATATTTGTTAAGTAATTGAATGGTGGTAGTGGATCACCAAAGACATCAAATCTTATTATAATCCACCGTGAGTATGTTTGTATGTTTGTGTGTTATACGTCTTGGAGGAGACGTATAACACACAAACATACAAACATACTCACGGTGGATCACCAAAGACATCAAATCTTATTATAATCCACCGTGAGTATGTTTGTGTGTTATACGTCTCCTCCTAGACTCTATGCATCTCGGGCGTCGTGCTTTCAGGGGTACATCTCGGGCGTCGTGCTTTCAGGGGTACATCTCGGGCATCGTGCTTTCAGGGGTACGTCTCGGGCGTCGTGCTTTCAGGGGTACATCCCGGGCGTCGTGCTTTCAGGGGTACATCTCGGGCGTCGTGCTTTCAGGGGTACATATCGGGCGTCGTGCTTTCAGGGGTACATCTCGGGCGTCGTGCTTTCAGAGGTACACCTACGACCCCACGGTCGGGTCGTTTCAGTTTTATCTTTTTCGAAATTCACTCCGGTATTACCCTTTCTACGAACAATCGAATTACCCTGTGTGATTGCTACATACAACTGTACGCAACGCTACACGAACAATTACGTACAATTGTTGTCAACGTCATGCGTGTTCGATTGTCCAAATTTACGTTATACAAAAGCATTGATGTAACGGCCAGTGTTACGTCGCAAATTCGAGAGTTGGAGAGAAGCAATCAAGGTGTTGACTTGCAGCACCAAGTACCAAGTCATAAATGGATATTTCTTTGATAACGTTGTGCATCTTGAAAATTGGTAAGCACAAACTACCAAGTAATTCAATTCCGTCCGGAGGATAGACATTTATACTGGTATATGTAATGTATCGTCCCGCTGTCGCATCGTGTTTCTGAATGCCGACGATAACCGATTCGAGTTGTTTATTTAATCGTAGCTGTGAAAAAAACTTTCGACGAAACTTAATTATTTGCCACATGAACCGGTAAGTGGGCTACATAGAACGTGTTACCATGTTGACTGTATCAACGGGTTACCTGCGCCAGCCCAGCCGACCACGCAGAGACACAGGCAGAGCAAGGACGTCCACGTCCCTTTCATAGTCGGGTTGTTTTTCAATTCTCCAATTCTCGGCTGAAACGCAAGAGCATCTGTTATACCAACAAGACCCCCTAGACTCAGATGACAAGCAAAAAACGTGTTGATCACGTGGACGTGACAATAACGGACGGTGGAAGCAACACACAATGAAAAAGAAAAAGAAAATACAAAGCAATCATTTGTGGGGAGGCGTCCCCTAAAATGAGGAATTTGTTGGATACACTCCCTAACATGAAATGGTGAAAGTTTGTTATATTTAGATGAAGATGATGATGAAAATGTCAGCAGCGCAAATGACGTCGAGCCATATCGTGTCGTCAGTTAACAGCGATCATCGTTCACACAATATGAGACGAGTCACCAACACTACTAGTACACAACATCAAAATCCGTTGAACGCACACCGCTATAGCAACACCACCGATGCGTACGCAGTGCTAAACCCTTGCCATCCACGACGTCACCAGATTACAATGGACGAAATAGCACAGACTAGCTTAACTTATACGTACTGGTATTCCTACCTTCAGACAGTTGTAGAGCCGTGCGCTTGTTCCTCGCGTTCTACTGTGCACTGTACGACAGTTCCCACTCAATATGATGGCGCAATGACTGCGGGGATATCGAGTTGCTCGTTATGATGAACGCGGTATTTCAGGTAATTTGCAACCCTGACGATTGGTGGCTGCTTAGTGCACATGATATTTATGAAACTGTTGATGGATGTGCAGCTGAGTGTGTGAAGATTAGTCGGCTGATCATGTTTAGCACCGGGAAACATCAAATATATGCGTGATGGTTAAGTTACACCATTGGCTCATGGTTGGTCATAATGTAATCTTACTGCAATCGAGTTCATATGGCAAAAGTTCCAGATACGCACGCACGCACGCACGCACGCACGCACGCACGCACGCACGCACGCACGCACGCACGCACGCACGCACGCACGCACGCACGCACACACACACACACACACACACACACACACACACACACACACACACATATATATATATATATGAGCGGTACTGCGTAACTGATAGCTAATCCTTTCATTCGTGACATATTGACTCAAAGAACATCTTACGGCATGAAATAGTAATTACTGCACCTGGTCGATAATGGTGTGTGTTGACTAGATTTAACAAGATTTAACAAGATTTGCCATCCAAGCCAAAGGCCCAGATGGCAAGTGGACAAGGAAGCCATTGGCTTATCGAGAGTCCAACAATGTTCACCTACTTATAACCCGCCCTCCTGATATATGTGTCAACCTTGTTTTTAAACATATTCACGCTGCTAGCAGTTACACAATCTGTAGACAGTTTGTTCCATTCATTTATTGTCCTCTGTGAGAACGAGTGCTTCCTGATGTCCAATCTACATTGATCCTTTACTAATTTTACCTCATGTCCTCTAGTTCTGCTATCGTTCTTGAGTGAGAAAAACATATTTCTATCAATATTTTCATACCCATTCAATATCTTAAAAACTTCAATCTGATCTCCTCTAGATAAATGCCTTTGTAAATTACATCAGTGTATGTTTCACCACCTCCGTGTGGACTTGTAGGTACAGATAATAGTTCTTAATTCTACGATAAGAAACGTAATGGCAATTCGCTCGACACCGTATCACGTGCCTATGTAAACGGCCGAGATCTTCGCAGGAATGTTTTAGAAGGAGTATTCGAATACGAATTCTCAGCAAAATGTTAAAGTATTCGAACATGTATACACAAATATTGGTATTCAAATGCACGAGTGTTCGAATACAAATATTCAATGCTCTACGTTTGATCGACTTTGATCAACTCTTTGTTGAAAGAAAGAATAATATTGAGCCAGTAATCCAGTATGCCTTCACGCAAACTGCTGCAATTACAACGTAGCAGCCTTGTCGGTGCAGTTAGTATGTTGATCGTTGGGGCGTGTCCCAACTAAGACTTGACGTTTTACGTAGCGATAAACGCTGACGTAATAATACGCCGTGAAGCCACACGCTACAAAGTCGCCGTGAAGCCACACGCTACAAAGTCGCCGTGAAGCCACACGCTACAAAGCCGTTATTAAGTTCTTTAATATAGATCGGTAGTGTTTACGAAGCGGCTCGGCCAACGCCTACTCTCGAGTTCAGGGAAACTCAGTTTTATATGCTTTGCGTAATGGCATCCTTCCGTCTCAGCGTCACTAGCAAAATTCTGGTAGATCATGTGTGTGTGTGTGTGTGTGTGTGTGTGTGTGTGTGTGTGTGTGTGTGTGTGTGTGTGTGTGTGTGTGTGTGTGTGTGTGTGTGTGTGTGTGTGTGCGTGCGTGCGTGCGTGCGTGCGTGCGTGCGTGCGTGCGTGCGTGCGTGCGTGCGTGCGTGCGTGTGTCTGTGTGTGTGCGTGCGTGCGTGCGTGCGTGAGTGCGTGAGTGCGTGCGTGAGTGAGTGAGTGAGTGCGTGCGTGCGTGCGTGCGTGCGTGCGTGCGTGCGTGCGTGCGTGCGTGCGTGCGTGTTTGTGATGGGCGAGAGGAAGGAAATTACGCCCATGATCAGCATTGATCAGCACAGTGTTTACCATTTTGGATATCTTACCAGATTTAACGACTAAACTCAATTCTTCACACACTACATATTTGGACATCAACGAACCGTATTTGTGATCGGCGAAATCAGTTGAAGATGGAATTTTAAAACAAAATATTGTAACAAACACACCAAGCACAGTACGTTACTGGTAAGGTCAAACGGAAACAGGCATTTCCCTTGTCGAGTCGTAGTCATTAAATCACGCCAAAGGTGAAGATGCGTCATGGTTAATCGCATTTATTTTTATAGTTAATTCGTATTGACGTGTATAAACAAAGTATATTCATAGGAATAGTCAATGTGTGAACAATAACCCTATAACCACTAATGACTAATCGCTACAATGTGGTTTCGTAGGTGTCTGTCTCCATTCCTAGAATTAAAATTAATGCATAGGGTAAATATGGGTGGTATCACGCGCGTATTTCAAATGTTCGTCCCGGCGTCGGTGCATCGGACAGAGCTAACGGGTTTGCACCAAACAGCAGCTTTTAGCAACTAGAAGTTAAGGCAACGTAATACCACTGACGAGTGGACGCTTTCTTGTGATTGACAGGTGGTGAATGTTGTTTTCCAAGTTGAACGTATTTCTAATTCAACGTAATGTAGAGACTGTTGGAGTTAACATACACGTTATTTGTAGTCGTCGCAAAACATTTTGATAATCGTGTTAATTGAAAATGTCAAATGGGTGGATCTAGGACGATTACTCAAAGAGAAATGGCGGTCAGGGATAATGTATATTATGATGTTGGATAACATCGCTCACGGTACCTGGTTATAACGATGACAAGTCATTTGGTGATTAAGACGATAAAATGTGAAAGAAAATTGCATTAGACCCCAATATCAAAACATGCCCAACCCAAATTTACCTTGCTTCTAGTGTCAGATGTGAATATAAAACACAAATGCATAATAATAATAATAATAAAATTAGAAAGGGAAGCAGATTACGATGAAGCTGTTTGGTGCACAATAGTTTCAGGAAATTCAAAATTAACTATTGGATTAGTTTACCGAAGTCCAAACATAAACGAAGAGGATAACACAAAAATACAAAAATGCTATAAAGGAAGTTGGTAAAGGAGAATGTATCATAATGGGAGATTTTAATCATGGACACATACAATGAAAATCTCTATAGAGTACAGGGGGTGAGGACCAACAATTTATATTTTTAATTCAAGAAAGCTTCCTTACACAGCACGTGCTAGAACCAACCAGGGGAGATAATGTATTAGGTATAGCTTTGTCTTCACAAAAAGAATTAGTGGACAATGTAAAAATATATGAACCAATGACCACAATCAAATACATTTTGACATCAATGTAAAATCAGAAAGTAAAAATAAAAAAACGTGTAAGAGAAACTGCCACAAAGGTAACTATAAAGATATGAGGAAATACTTAGCAAAGTTAGATTGGAATAATATGCTGATGAATAAGAGTATCATCGATAAATTTGTTCCCTTGAATAAACAAGGAAAACGGTCTAGAAATAAACACTTGTCTAAAGAAGCTATTAGAAAAATAGTGTTTAAGCAAACTATGTGGAGGGTTTATAGGCGTATCAGAAAGGATGAAGACGCAAATTACAAAGAAGCACTTAACCTAGCTACAACTGAAATTAGAAAATCTAAAAGAACCTTTGAGAAAAAAATTGGCAGGTAATATAACAAATTACAGCAAGAGTTTCTATGCTTATGTAAGGAGTAAACAGAAAGTTCGAGATAAGGTCGGACCACTGGAAAATAACAGTGGAAACATAATTTCAGACGGGTTTCAACATGGGTTCCTAAAAGTAAGGTCATGTCTAACCAATCTCTTATGTTTTTTGGAATAAATTACAAAGTGGGTAGATGACGGGTCATCAGTGGATGTTGTCTACTTATATTTTCAGAAAGCTTTCGATAAAGTGCCACATCAAAGATTGTTACTTAAACTAAAAGCCCATGGTATAGGTAATGATGTAATCAACGGGACAGAAGAGTGGCTTACACACAGAAGACAGAGAGTAATAGTAGATGGTGATATTTCAAACTGGAAATCTGTTCTGAGTGGGGTACCACAGGGATCAGTATTAGGCCCTATACTGTTTTTAATATATATATATATATATATATATATATATATATATATATATATATATATATTATATATATATATATATATATATATATATATATATATATATATATATATATATATATATATATATATATATATATATAATATATATATATATATATATATATATATATATATATATATATATATATATATATATATATATATATATATATATATATATATATGTATATATATATAGCAAAGTATTGAAATTTGCCGATGACACAAAAGTATTCACAAAAGTTACTAATGTTATAGATAAACAAAGTTTACAGGATGATCTAGATAAATTACTTAAATGGTCAGAAAAATGGCAAATGTTATTACATTTTGGGAAGTGTAAATGCATACATATAGGACATGGAAACATGGACGAAGAATATAAAATGGGGGGATGCTGTACTAGGTAGAACCACACAAGAAAAGGACTTAGGAGTAACATTTAGTGCTGACATGAAAGTTTCAGAGCAATGTCGGATTGTTGCTTCGAAAGGAAATCAAATTCTAGGGCTAAATAGGAGAACTATCACGTATAAGGAGAAACAGCTAATTGTACCCCTGTACAAAGCAATAGTTAGACCACGTTTACAATATTGTATTCAAGCATGGAGGCCGTATCGTAAAAAGGACATAGACAAGCTAGAAAGAATACAACGAAGAGCAACTAAAATGATTCCAGAATTCAGAGACCTTAGTTACGAAAGCCGCTTATTACAACGTAGTTTGACAACACTAGAGACCAGGAGACTAAGAGGAGACCAAGTAGAAATGTTTAAAATAGTGAGCGGTTATGAGGATGTTGATAGGAATATGTTCTTCAAACTTAAAGAAGACAGTAGAACCAGAGGACAGAAAGCAGCATTAGTTAAGGAGCAGTGTAGGTTGGACATGAGAAAGTACTCTTTCTCACAGAGGGTGATAAATGAATGGAACAAACTGCCAAATGATTGTGTTAATGCTAGTAGTGTGAATATGTTTAACAATAGAATGACAGATATTTGATAAGGGTGGGCTACACATAGATGAGAAGATTGTTGGACTCTCGATAAGCTAATGGCTTCCTTGTCCACTTGTCATCTGGAACTTGATGTTTGGGATGGCAATCTTGTTAAATCTTGCTATGATGTTTTAACGCAAACACGGAACGATAAACGTAGAATAGCTATAATGATTTCGATGGCGACGACGACTACTACTATTACTACTACGCCTACTACTACGACTACAATGATGATGACAATGTTTTAATGTTTCGGCCCGTAAAGACATAGTAAACCGATATGAATCCAACATTTACCTCAAGATGGATACCACAGTGAATTAGTAAATTATATTTGTCCAGCGGTTGTATTCCAGCGATATATATCAATGTGATGAATTGCACACAAATATCGTTCAACGTTGTACTATATTTATAGTCAACATTTGAATTGATATATTTATGTGTTTTTACGTTTGTATTAAGCATTGCTCAACATAACACAAGCCGTTTGCAATAAACATGGCCAGCAACAATATATCGTTGGCGTGATGTGATATTATGTACGGAAATGACGCACACAGCGTAAACGGATGTCAACGTTCATCGTATTTTATATGTTTATAGTTGTTTTAGCCATCTCGGCCTTAGGTGCCCGACGCTATGTATTGACGGGGTGTCGTTAAATATTGGTGACGCGTATGTACGCTGACCTCTGGGGCTGTCACTGACCTCTGGGGCTGTCAGTTATTCTCGCGGAGCATCTCGGGGCTGTCTCGTGCTCTTGATGTTTACAGTGTTACGCCCCGCCCTCTCGGTAGGTTTTTGCATGTACTAGTTGAATTGCTGCATAATTACTATTTGTGCAATTTCTAATTTGTATGCGGCGATATAATGATCAATTAATCACACAGGAATCAAACCTATGATATCGTTATAATTTTCAAGAAATGTATCATTGGTTTTCGTAAGTTGAACTTGTTGTAAAAAAACAATTCGTTTTTCGTAAGTAAACATTTAACTGTCCATTATGATATATCTTCTTTGGGAGCTGTAGTATCTACGTTTTAGCAAAGAACTCCAAGTGGATGGTCCTGGTCGCAGGATTCTTGTCATTCCTCATTGATCAGATCTTCATCATATAGCAATAATTCAAGAGTTCCGGTTCCAGTTATTAATGCTGCTTTAAAGTTATATAAAATCGCCTGGTTGGACTAGAATTTGTCCAGGCGATTTTTAAATGAATTTATGGATTTTTACATGTAAGACTGTTTCAAGGAGGGAATGCTAAGGCTCAGTCACTCTGAGGGGGAAAACAATTTTCTTATACACCTGTATTTATTTTTGATCATTGGGTAAACAATTTTAGCGTATGATATCTATTCCTTGTCCTGAAAGATGCTTCATCACATTTTAAAAGTTTAGGTGAGGATTCATTGTCGTATAAATTGTGCATAATTAAAACAAAACTGCTATAGTTCACTCAGCTGTGTAAAATGAATGAGGAGCTGGCAATAGAAAAGAATAAAAAAGTCGAGTTGGTGTTGTATAGAACAAGTCTGCGAAGAGATGAAATGTAAAATGCTATGAACTGTCCTACAAACTGGATACCGCATTATATAAGAACAAACTTTGCTAGTATTCTTCTTATTATTGTCTCAAATATATGGCGGAATCACTTGTATCCTCAATAACAGAAAACGTGTTACATGGATTTATGAAACCACAACTCATTGAAAGCAGTTTTGATTTCATAAACCACAGCTAATTATTGCGTCAAGTAATTAATAAATAATAGACCAAACATAGAAGTAATACTGAAGCTTGGACAAGGCACAGTTGATGCAGCACACAAATGGACTAAGTATTTCACATTTCGCCGTAAACTAAAAACCCACCTGTTTAAACGTGCTTATCGTCCACAGCTCCCCAGCGTGCCAATCCAACTGTTTACAACTAGAACTACTTATTGATTATGAACTGCTTAACCCGTTTTGTTTTGGTGCGCCGCCAAGCTTGGGTCT
Organism: Lamellibrachia columna; assembly: GCA_963662155.1. Classification (NCBI taxonomy): domain Eukaryota; kingdom Metazoa; phylum Annelida; class Polychaeta; order Sabellida; family Siboglinidae; genus Lamellibrachia; species Lamellibrachia columna. Next base: position 29,846,477 of record OY759262.1, read on the forward strand.
CCCGGTGATGTTAGTGCAATATATGTATTTTATATATTATATTATTATATACTAGACAGCAATAATGACTAGACTCCATCATATGTAAATAAAGAATATATTATTAATTTATTCATGGACCTGTACCAGATTTTGTTTATTAATAATGGCTTTTTTGCAATTACTTTCTCTGCAAATTAGTTACTTTGTGATAGGTGCAATTCATTATCTAAAGTGATTGTATTTAATATGAGAGATGGGGCGATTACATCACAAATGTATTCAATTAAGATTAATGTTAAAATGTTGGTATGATTACAGATATGATTACATAGAAACTGCGTGTTATTGATTACGATTACGTTTGCATGTAGTCATGATTACAATAAGAAAATCAAACATTATTAAAATACACTCTTGGTGCATGCATTAGATATAAAATTAAGAGAAAAACCTGCTTGCATTGTAGTGGGACCTGGGAAACAGACACATGCGATTGTAATCATGATTACGATTACTTTGGCAATGTAATCGATTACAATTCCTTGGTCAATGTAATCGATTACAATTCCTTGGTCAATGTAATCGAGCACGATTGCTTGGCCTATTTGACCAACATAATTCAGTTTGAGTATGACTACTAGAAAATGTTCAATGATTACACACGAATACTCCATCTCTGTTGAACAGTGCATCATTATTAACTAGTTTCACTATGTGTCATTTAGACAATGCGGCTACCTTCGTAGCAATGAAATTTGTGAGCATTAAAAGTCTTTCTAGACCGTTTTCATAAGAAACTTTGCAAGCTTCACCTGATATTATGAATAGCATACACAGTTCTTGTGCCTACGTATTAAGCTTAATATAATGACTTGTGGCATTTATCCAATTGCTTTGTGATTGGTTCATTGTCTAATCCAATAGAAAAATCTAATCATGTTTGGAAATATGTAATATTTATGGTGTGTCACGAAAAATATGTAAACGGTTTATATAGAGACAAAGTAGAAAAGCAGTATCAGACCATGAACACTCGTGACGCTCTCAGAAATCTCAAGGTGATAGCCGGTGATGTCAGTACCAGCCAAAGTGCAAGATCTAACACACCGCCTGAAGCTACAGTCTAAACAAATGCTACACTCGCTTCGACAGCAAAGACTTTACATCCAAGTGCACAGAGCTTCTGGCTCCCGGGAGACATCAACATCTCCGAGGATGACGTGACACGACAGTTCAAGAGAACCAGCATAAGGAAAACTTCCGGGCCTGACAACATTTCTGGCCACCTTCTCCGTACCTGTGCCGAGGAATTTGCGCCTATGTTCTCACAACTGTTCCAGGAGTCTGTAGACACCAATATCGTTCCCAACCTCTGGAAAACCAGCACCGTCATTCCTGTGCCTAAAATCCCCTCCCCTCAGGAACTCAACCACTACAGGCCCGTTGCTCTCACTTCCATTCCCATGAAAGGTCTGCAGACTTTAGTCCTGACCAACCTCTCTCCACAACATTCAGGAGAAACTGGATCCCATGCAATTCGCCTACAAGCGCGGGCGTAGCACTGATGGTGCTGTGGCAACCCTGATTACAACAATTCGCCTACAAGCGTGGGCGTAGCACTGATGGTGCTGTGGCAACCCTAATTACAACAGTTTGATTCTTGTGTAATTACTCAATCATTATATCGCCGCATTCAAGTTAGACATTTTACTAATAGTTAAAATGCAGCAATTAAACAATTGTTTATAAAACCTACCGAGTTGGCGGAGCTTAACACGTAAACACCAAGCGCAAGTGACAACAGACAAGCAAAATAAATATGTAGAGAGATTGTCACTAGATGGAGAGTGACGTCCGATTCGTCTGGGTTAGTGCCACTTTGATTTTACAACACATTTCTTGGTGGATGCATTTACTGCACAACTCTAGATGTTTCTCCTGGTAACTTGTTAAACCGGCAATGACCAACCGTCGGCAGTCGGAGGATACTGGACGTAGTCGGATGCTCCTCATTTTTCGCCCCACGTAGTCGGTGATACATCCAACTAGAGGTTTCACGCCAACCTGACCGACCCGTTGACGCATTGTTCAGGTGACCACGTGGTGCAACCTTATTGGCTCCATGATCCCATATTCCTAGTTGGTCTGGACCAAGAGTTCTACACCTCCCGGCTCCCGATCCGTTTTTTTAAACATTACACAACAAGCCGACCAACCGTTTTCGGTCCGACTCCAGACGATTGGTTGGCCCGATTCAGTCGGATCGGATTGGTGTGTAGTTAAGCTTTAAACTTTCGCTTGTCACTTATTTAGGGCTTGCGTGCATTTTCCCTATGTTTTTCTTCCATCATTACTATATGATCTAGCTGTTACACAGGCCGTTAAGCAGTCGTTTTAAATACGTTTTAATATAAAAGGGTTTGTGAATGAGGTTGTTCTGGGGCAAGTTGTAAAATTCCCTGGACAAATTGTAACATTGCGGTGTCAGACGGAAATGTCACTAGGGTGAGGGAGAGTGTTAGGAAACGTACACGATGAATCGGACGGCGATTAATAAACCTTTTGTAATTAACATTATTCTGTTCATTAGTGTTTGCACAATGTTCCAATAGGGGATCTGCCAATTACCTTTTATACATGCATTGTTAGATACGGCCTAGATTAAGTCTTATTAGTTAGTCATATATCATAGATATGTATAAACACAATTCAAAGCCATTAATTGTTTACGTACGTTGCATTTTGCCGCATTGGTAAAACATACATGTTACAGCTTGTCGCCTGGCTGTTGCAACTTGCCCCGCATCGGGGTAAATGCTAACACTTTAGGAGACATCATAACACATTATTGCGTGAAATTGTGCTGCATTAAGCATTTATTGATACGTTTGCTATCCGCCGGAGATATTTTGCGGTTGTTTACACTAACAAACAACAAACGTGAAATATGCTGTTTTTGTTACAACTAGTCCCGGTCTCACCTACGCATGAGTACACAACACTCGCCTACACATGAGTACACAACACTCGCCTACGCATGAGTATACAACACTCGCCTACACATGAGTACACAACACTCGCCTACGCATGAGTACACAACAATCGCCTACGCATGAGTACACAACACTCGCCTACGCATGAGTACACAACACTTGCCTACGCATGAGTACACAATACTCGCCTACGCATGAGTACACAACACTCGCCTACGCATGAGTATACAACACTCGCCTACGCATGAGTACACAACACTCGCCTACGCATGAGTATACAACACTCGCCTACACATGAGTATACAACACTCGCCTACACATGAGTATACAACACTCGCCTACGCATGAGTATACAACACTCGCCTACACATGAGTATACAACACTCGCCTACACATGAGTATACAACACTCGCCTACACACGAGTATACAACACTCGCCTACGCATGAGTACACAACACTCGCCTACGCATGAGTACACAACACTCGCCTACGCATGAGTACACAACACTGTGGAGCTCACTAAGGCTTTCATCAGTTTTACGTAGCTGTACAACCATCGCCTACTCGCGAGTTCATGTATACTCACGAGTTCGTGTATACTCGCGAGTTCATGTATACTCACGAGTTCATGTATACTCACGCATTGCCATCATCTCAGCGTCTGTAGTAACAACCGGATATGTTTTGGTAGATCCTAAAACATGATCAACAACCGTCGCTAACCCATAATAATGTTCCGATTTAAAACAACCTATTTTTACAGTGCGTCACGGGTGCGATCAAAGGGACGCTTAACGGAAACAGGCATTTCCGTTGTCGAGTCGTAGTCATCAAATCACACCAATAGTGGTGTTAAGACACATTGTTGTTAGCCGCAGTTACTATTACACATATCGTCGTCATAGGAATAGCCAGTGTGTTGATAATAGCCATGATATCACAAAGCAAGTTGTCATAATGTCGCTTTACAACACTAAACATCAGGTGTCTGTCTCCCGGGCTTCCTAGGATTAACATTGACGCCTAACGTTGTTTCTTGCATTAAAATATGACTTTCCCCAATATGTAAATATTTACAACACTAGACAACAGGTGTCTGTCTCACGGGCTTCACAGGATGAACATTGACGCCTAACGTTGTTTCTTGCATTAAAATATGACTTCCCCAATATGTAAATACTTTACAACACTAGACATCAGGTGTCTGTCTCACGGGCTTCATAGGATGAACATTGACGCCTATCGTTGTTTCTTGCATTAAAATATGACTTTTCCCAATATGTAAACACCAGTGCACGGCTTTGCTAAGGGCAAACACATGTCGATTGATGCAGCTTTTTTATATGAATAATGATAACTTTATTCTCTGATTGTCTCACTTTTATTATAAATTTATAGTCTCATTTTTATTATGCAAGAATTATAGCCATACTGTTTTTAAACGACGCTATACCTAAACGTTCTTCCAGGCTGATTTTTGATTTACTTCA
>OY759262.1:29853442-29855942 GCA_963662155.1 Lamellibrachia columna
TATATATATATATATATATATATATATATATATATATATATATATATATATATATATATATATATATATATATATATATATATATATATATATATATAGGTATATATATATATATATATATAATCTGAAATTGCAATATGTGACGGTGTGCGTTTTTCGTATGAGTATATATATATATATATATATATATATATATATATATATATATATATATATATATATATATATATATACACACCACACATAGATTCTACGACACACGCTGGTTTGACAAAGCAAATAATGCCATGAATGTAAGAACTACGCAATCCAAATTGTACTTGAACTAGTAAAATCATCCAAAACGTTACACGCTGATATAATCACGATTAGGTTATCCCTACACTGAAGTATCATCGTGCATATGCTACACATTTCCGCCCTATTCAATAGCAAGCACATTAAAATCAATATACAGCGCAACCTTTAAATATCGGTTGCGGAAAGCGCAGTTGCTTTGGCACACTTCGGCTGCTAGCAGTCTCTGTTCACCAGCGCAGGCCAGTTGCAAACTTGCAGAGTCGGATCAAAGACCAACCCAGTCTGGCATGGAACGGGGTGCTTTTTACCCCATACGCAGTAGTAGAAACCGTAACAGTCCGTTGGGTTACTATAAATTCCGTTCGATTTACCCAAGCACGAAAACTCTGTAAACAAAGGAGAGTAATCGATATGGCTTGTGCACGATTAGCGTCGACAAACACTGCTGAACTCCTAGCATTTTGACATTGACATGTTCAATAAACAACATGGCGACGTAACTCACAATACCCGTGTTACATTATACAAAGACAAACGAAATCGCTGAAATGTTAAAAATGTTGCCATATATAGATTTATTGTATTAAAATTGTAATGACTGGTGCTACTGGTATATTGCTATCAGGTTGTATGCTTTACCAAAATTGTAATGACTGGTGCTACTGGTATATTGCTATCAGGTTGTATGCTTTACCAAAACCATGAGATCATTATCATTGACAACTATTTATTGTATTAAAATTGTAATGACTGGTGCTACTGGTATATTGCTATCAGGTTGTATGAGTTACCAAAACCATGAGATCATTATCATTGACAACTATCAAACATAAATACAGCAACCAACGGTATGGGCATTCAACTATGATTAAAGAACTATTAATCGCAATTAAACCAGTTACTGTTATAAACATAATAAATCCAGCCAAATATAATGATGCAACTACCAATTGCAACAATAGCAGCTGATAAAATTAAAAACACACAAGTACACATATAATAATAAAACAGCGAATCGCAACAATAGCCGTTAACGATAAGTAAGTCCGACTGTAATTATCATAAGTAAACGCAATACTACGTACATAGCTACCAAATGCAAGCGAAGCCGTTTATAGCGTGAACGCAAGTAAGCCCAACACTATGGGTAACACTATCAAGCGCAAGTGAAGCATTCCAACTGTAATTGTAAAATCACTAATTATAGCAACATCGGCTTAGACAATTCCAACCATAATATTAAAACTACCAATGGCAACTATTTCAGTTAATAGTACGGACACAAGTAAACTCAACCACACATACTACGTATAAATGTGTCAATAGGATGTGTAGCAGTTTACGGTATTAGCTGATAATAGTATACCACGACAACTTGTTTTGAATTATATGAACGCTATTAGCCTTAAAAAGCATTTATCCACAATTCTGACGTCGTTTATCATGTTAATATTTTATAGAACAAATAAACACAAAGGCAACCACAATGCTATGTAGCATCACTCGATGCTAGCAACATACAAAGCCCCAAGCAAAGCACTGGCAGTAAAAGTCTCGCTATACCTTCTGGCACGTTGTTGGACGCCTGAGGAGTTGAGCTTCCGGAAACAGCTTCCGCTGACGCTGTAGCATGATTCTCAACAGGAGGATCACTGCTTGTTTCACTAGGCGGCGACGCGGTCGTTACTCTTTCCCGTGTTGTTGTGCGGCTACTAATGGCGGTTTCCGAAGGTGTTGTCAATTCATCTGCAACAGTACCACATATTGACATGGATTTATTATTCATTTATATACTCAGCTGTGATTATTTGCCTTGATAATCTCCATCGTTTGTGATTATAAACATAGTAGTTACATAGGACAATGACACGTTCCTTATAATCAATTATTTAAGTTGGGGCGGATAAAGCATAGAAGGACGAATGGCTGAGTAGACGGATGGATATATGGAACATATATGTGGAGTTTCCAGTATTAAACACACCACAAACCGCGAACAAAACAATGGCTGAAAACAGTATCTTCCAAGTCTTGCTTTACGCTGTCGTAGATAGCGTCCATAGAGTCTACTACTTCTGGTCGAGTGTTGACGGTAGTGATATGAACGTCGAAATGGCATCACTAATCATGTTACCTTCCGAGTCTTGCTTTGTGCCGACGGAGACAGCGTCCATAGAGTCTACTACTTCTCGTCGAGTGT
>OY759262.1:29858442-30053294 GCA_963662155.1 Lamellibrachia columna
CACCCAGCGATTGGCAATCCAATCCTAGACAAACACGTCAGCACGAAGACGCAATACAATACAATTCAATTAAATACAAAACAATACCGTACAATACAAAACACAGATCAAAGGGGTTACGAAGTTTCTATTCGATTAACAGTTCCAGTTGTATACAGTTGGGTTGGTATGCTGAAGAACTGTGGAGTTTAAGCGAGTTTAAACAGTTAGGTTTTTTAGTTTACGGCGAAATGTTGTTATATTTCCTAAATACTTAACGCTAACATGGAATGAGTCGGTGCGGCAACTGAGAAAGCTCTAGTTCCGACGTCTATCTATACATTTGGACCGAAAAGTAGATTATAATTAGATGTCCGAAGCTGTCTGGGCTGTCTTGCAGGAGTGAGCAGTGAACGTATATATGCTGGTTGCTTGGATGATAGGTAATAGTGCAGACTTTAAAAAATAATGCGATATCGGACAAGGAGCCAATTTATTTAAGACGAATCTTACTACGATAGGCATAATTATATAGAAAGTTGTTTTATAGGAATGCTAGTACAACTGTCACTTTGAGTAATATCTACAGTAGTCGAAAACAAAAACAAAGTTAGGCATATCTGTGTTTTTGGTTTGTTTTCTTCGTATTAATTTAGACAGATATATAGGACATGTGGAGCTTAAATAGGTCGTGAAGTGCGGAAACCTATTTGTTGGAACGCCGAACTCAAACTGAATCTTGGTTTCTAATCTTGCCTTCGTACCAATCATCAACAATTTCGTTCACTCCCCGTTGTCTATATTCACTATATTCACTATATTCACTAGGGTGTATGAACGAGTAGCTGGCGATAGACAGTGGTGGAATTATGTAAAGGATTAACTGTCAATCATTAATTGCACATGTCTGAATTGAATTTATCCCATAGAAAGTGTATTGTTTTGGAATAAACAGTGTGAAGTAATGTCAGGGGGAACGTAAAGCGCTTTGAGTGGTCATATGGATCAGATACCGCGTTGTACAAAAACATAACCCTGTCTTTGCAAAAGAACAAATGCTTACATACCACATTATTGTGTTGCGCGTCTCCCTTTTCGCTAGTAGCGGGGAACAGTGCTGACGTATGCCCCACCACCCCGTCCGAAGACCCGTGCAGGTTGTAGGTCTTAATGCTGACGAAGTCCATGTAGCTGAATCAAATAAAATCACCATCACACGATGATCTAATTGTCGATGACGGAACGTCCGGTCGAATCATGAAACATATGTTGGTTGTGTGTTAGGAAGTCTTTCTAAAAGCTATCTTTCTCACAAAGATAGCACTCTATAAGATTGTTATGGTTGTTTCATGAACGCATCAGTTGAGATCATAGGCTGAAGAGCAGTATAATATTGATAACATTGTAGTTATTTATTAGTATTCTCTTGTAGGCTAGTTCGACAGCTTGTTGATTGTGAAATAATGACACAAAACAGGACAATACCTAACTAAGGAACCGGAACTTATTAATCAGGCTTAATTGTTGATCCACCCAGTACAGTGAAAGTGGGAAAGGCGTCCCAGTAGGTGGCACCATAAATCCTTGTGTTTATATGAAGCGGAATAAAATAACCCACCTCGCTATTTTGCTCACTGTGGATTTGTCTTCCCTGCCGTTCTTGCTGAGAGCCACGGCGACAGAAAGGAGCAATCGATGACGATTCGCCGACAATGCCTCCTCTTCAAACGCAGCGAACAGCTCCTGCAACGTCGGCGTAATCAACAACAATTCACCTTGCCGACGTTTCCCGAAATTCTCCGCGACAGGCCCGTGTTCCGGTTGCAACACGTGTGTGTTCCAAAACCGGAAATTGTTGAATGATTTGTGTACGATGAAGTTTGCAGATGGATAAGAGTTGGTTTGTTTACGAGTCTGAGTAAGGACATAGCAAATCTTACGTCGTTAACCGGAAATGGAATTAGATTGTTACCTTGCGGCACCTAACCGGATTTAAAAGTTATGACCATAACATCTGTATTCGCTACAATAAATACGAACTTGTTGGTCCATATTCAAAACGCCGGCAATAGCAAAGCATCAACATTACCTCGATTTCTACAGGAATTATAGTCAACACTAAAAAATACCGCATACTGACAAAGAGTGAATCAAGATACTTACGCCACAGAGTAGAGTGAAATTTCGTTTATGTACTGCAACAACTGCACTTGATATCGCGCCCGAGAAGTCCAAATCGAGGCCGTCAAAGTTCATTTGCCGCAAAAACGTAATCGAAGTCTTGATGAACTCTTGTCTGTTCTCACTGCTCGACAGAAGGGCCACAATGTTCTTCGCCGCGATATTTCGGCCACCGACGGAGAGCAACGTTTTCAAGTCAGAGTTGACTTTCTTCAGATTGTTGAAGCGCTCATACCTATAGAAGTTAATAATAATTATAATAATAATTATTATTATTATTATTATCATCAGTATATGCGACCGACATTGAAGGGTATGCACTAAACTAAGTACATAGCCAAACAACTCATATAAAGTAGTTCATATTCAGATATGTTTGTGTTATGCCGACACATGCGTACGCATACATAAATAAATAAATTTCCACATTGCAATATAAAACGTTGAATATAAATAACCAGACAAGTCGCCAAGATGATATCAGCAATCAAGAATTCGATACTTACATGCCGGTACTCCAAGGGGTAGTTTTGTCGTTCCATCCTAGCGGCTTCAGTTTGTTTTCCTCGACAGTCGCTGATGCGTAGACGAGGTGAGAGCAAAGATTCGGGTCGATGTTCTCGGGCCAAAATGTGGTTGGAGTGGGGGCATACTGCGCTCGGTTGTCATAGTAACACACCCGTTTGAATGACTCTGCCGTGCAAACACACACACAATAAATATTCATGAACAGTGTAAAACGTGTCGAATATTACTGTTACTCAATCAACTTACAGGAGAGAAGGATATACATGTCGGCCAATTAAACAAACAACGCTTGTGTGCAAGCTGGCCGAAGTGCACATAATCTGGTTCCCCTCGATACATAACTGAGTGAAAGTTAGACATTGTCATAGCCATCTGTTCTAATTTCATAAAACATTTCCAATTTCCACTAGAACCCCGCTCTTGTGAGCTTTGTCACAGTATGTCTACCACCTGCTTCTGACGGAGGCTGTGGTGTAGAATCCGCTGTAGTGATGTCGTACGGAGATCTTGGACTGGTGGCTGGAATCGTTATCTGTGACGACGCTGGGTGGGCATTGGTCAGTGTCGAGGCTGCCCTGTTCACTGGGGACAAAGTGTCCTCCGGTGTCCTCTTGTTGGCTGTAGTTGTTGACCGTGGATGCCAAGTACTTGATGACGTCACGTGTGTCCTTGTCGTTGTGCGACTGGCGATGGGCGGCGACACGGTGGTGGTGGCACCAGTGGTGGCATCTGTTAGAAATTCGTTCAGTTTGCTGATCAGTGGATATCGTCCTCGGCCGCAGAAATTTCCATCGAAGTCGTCCATGTCGAGATCCCAAACCATCCAGCCGCCGAACCCATTGTGTTTCATCCAGTTCACCTGTAATTGAAGGTAAGGGTGTTTATTGCTATGTAAGCCATACGTCCACATTACATACGTCCACATTACATACGTCCACATTACATACGTCCACATTACATACGTCCACATTATATACGTCCACATTACATTTCAATTGTGACACATTTTCTCTTTCTAAAAAAACATTGCTTCAGTCGTGACTACTCCTACTACTACTACTACTACTACTACTACTACTACTACTACTACTACTACTACTACTACTACTACTACTACTACTACTACTACTACTCCTACTACTACTACTACTCCTACTACTACTACTACTACTACTACTACTACTACTACTACTACTACTACTCCTCCTACTACTACTACTACTACTACTACTACTACTACTACTACTACTACTACTACTACTAATACTACTACTACTACTACTACTACTACTACTACTACTAATAATAATAATAATAATAATAATAATAATAATACTACTACTACTACTACTACTACTACTACTAATAATAATAATAGTAATAATAATAATAATATTGTTAACTCATTCTGATTAGGGTACAGAGAATAATAATAATATTATTATTAGGTGCATTTTCGCGTTGCAGATTTTAAGTGAATCACGTGTGTTTCGCTTATACCAGTTCATACGTAAATGAATAAATGTCATTAAACAAGTACTTTTAAAAGTACTTAAAAATCACTTTAAAAGCAACAAACAAAAGGTCCATCTCATTAAAAACAGTAATTAAAATCATCGCTGCTGTCTGAGTCTATAGACAGTCGGGTCGTGAGCTAATATTACCATACCTATTTATTTTAATAATCAATTCAATATAACACAATACAATAAAACACTACGATAGTACCGACATCCTCTGCAGCCCTGCAGTTGTAGTTAAACCTATTGCTAACGCCTGCAGTTGCAAAAACACAACTTTGGTGACATAAACAGATACATTTTATTACATCAATTGAATAGGTAACCGTATAATTATCATATTATAAAAGTATTATAATATATTATTGACTTGTTTCTATACTTACTTTAATTCGCAAACTTTCTTCATTTTCATATGCGACCAAGTAATCGCCGAACTTGACGAAGGGAACCTTCTGCTCGGAATTCCAGACACTCACAGCTCCGCCGCTCAACAATTTCTCACATACCTGAACACAAAGGCAATTATCAACAGTGCATATATGTTTATATATTTTACAGACAGAGAGGTGAAAGTATTCGCATAATACAGCTATAGCGCTGTGATTGAAACAAAATTATAATTGTAGTTGAAGTCTTCCACGTGCTGCTTTGAAATGGTTACCACCCGGAAAACGAGACGAGGAAGGCTACTGGGCACTTGGAAAGAACTGTGGAAGACCAACATGAAGCTGGTTGGGAAGATATGGAATAAATTCAAATGGTTCGTCCAAGATTGACTGGAGGAGATGTGTTAGCGCCTTATGCTCCAACGGGAGCGAACATCATTGACTGAGTAAGTGAGAGAGTGAGAGAGTGAGTGAGTGAGTGAGTGAGTGAGTGACTGAGTGAGTGAGTGGGTGGGTGGGTGGGTAGGTGGGTGGGAGAGTGGGTGGGTGGGTGGGAGAGTGGGTGGGTGGGTGACTGAGTGAGTGAGTGAGTGAGTGAGTGAGTGAGTGAGTGAACAAAAATATAAATAATCACCTCGTAGTATGCCAAGAAACCAGCCTCCCTGGTGTACGTTCCTGCGGGTGATTTTCCTTTGATGGCAGCGCCGATGTAGGATTTGTCTTTATCTGCGAGTTTGAAGCCGCGACCGTAAGTCGCCATGCCAATGATGAGTTTGTGGCGAGGAACTCCCAACTTCACCCAATAGTTGGCCGCCCAGTTCTGCAGAAAATAAAATAATACTTGCAAGCCGTATAAAGTACTGCATTTAAACAACGGTACTGTCTCGTCATAAGATAATTACTTTGAAATAAAATTACTACGCAACATCTTGGTAGAGACGAACGTTTCATACGTATGATAGTTGTTTTTATTGTTTTGTTGTTAATGACCAATATATGCAGTATGTGACATTTCGTTAAGATAATCATTTCAACTCACACAAGGATTTACCATCGCATAATTGATCAAACAATTATTTTATCATATCTCAGTACTAAAGACGACGAAGTACTGATGAAGCCATTTTGGCAAGATTGGCAAAAGTATATGCCACAAAATAAAACGTTGGGATGTGATAAAAAATAGCATGATCATTAAAATTAAATGTTCAATAATCATCGCGTTAGTCGTTACATGATAAGAGATTAAAGAAAGCACAACAACATGAAAAACTCTTCCAATGATACAGGGTGAAAAAAAAACACAGATGCGTGTGCCAATATATTAACCCATATGACCATATGTTCGCAATGACATACCACGTTGAGGAAGCGCTTGTCGCCGGTGTCGCTAGCTGAAGGATACAGTGCGGAGCTGTGGCCCACCGCGTTGTCCCACGACCCGTGCAGATCATACGTCATCACACTGATGAAGTCCAGGTACCTGGCGAGACATGTGTACTATATTTATGTTGCTTAAAAGTAAAAACAATAATGTAAATCCAAATGTATTAATAGTATTCACGAGTTGAATACTGTGTTTGTTACTCACTTCGCTATTTCGTTCACTTCGTAGCCGTTGTCGATAGTTGTCTTTCCGGCACCAACAGCAGCTGACAACAACAGTCGTTGACGGTTGGTTCGTTTCGCTTCTTCCTCAAAACCATCCACAAGTTCCTGCAGAAAAAAGGTACAAGAACTGTACGTATGCATGACATCAAATAAGTATTATTGTCGCCACTAACTGAAAAATAGTGTTTCATGTTTGTAGACGATCGTTGACATAGAGTGAATACGATCGTTGACATAGAGCGAATACGATCGTTGACATAGAGCGAATACGATCGTTGACATAGAGCGAATACGATCGTTGACATAGAGCGAATACGATCGTTGACATAGAGCGAATACGATCGTTGACATAGAGCGAATACGATCGTTGACATAGAGCGAATACGATCGTTGACATAGAGCGAATACGATCGTTGACATAGAGCGAATACGATCGTTGACATAGAGCGAATACGATCGTTGACATAGAGCGAATACGATCGTTGACATAGAGCGAATACGATCGTTGACATAGAGCGAATACGATCGTTGACATAGAGCGAATACGATCGTTGACATAGAGCGAATACGATCGTTGACATAGAGCGAATACGATCGTTGACATAGAGCGAATACGATCGTTGACATAGAGCGAATACGATCGTTGACATAGAGCGAATACGATCGTTGACATAGAGCGAATACGATCGTTGACATAGAGCGAATACGATCGTTGACATAGAGCGAATACGATCGTTGACATAGAGTGAATACGTACTTTGCATAACAAGGTAAATCGCTGCTTATCCTCCTTCGGACTTCCTCTGGATCCGGGATACTCGAAGTCGAGGTCCAGTCCATCAAAGTTTCTCTCGCGCAAGTACGTGATAGAAGTCTCAACAAACTCTCGTCGGTTCTCGTAGCTCGAGAGCATGGCCGTCATCATCCTTGTGCCGAAGTTCCAACCTCCTAGCCCCAGCAGTGTCTTTAGTCCTGGGCTCAGTGTCTTCAGATTGTTGAAACGTTCGAACCTGAACCGAAGAAAGAGGACATGTCCAGTGGTGCATTGCAACAGGTTATGGTATATTGACTGCTAAAACAATATAATGCTGCATCTTACATGACAACGAATTGGTTGCATTTATGATTTTGTACTACATAAGAACAGTTAACCAAAACGCAGAATATGATAATCATAGCAGTGTTGTTTTCTACTTTACCAATGCAGTTAAATCACCGATGTTTTATTTCTAGTGTTGTTCAGCTCCCAGAACATTGATTACTCACGATGACGCACTTTTTCTGCAATTTGAAAAGGCCGATCAACAACTGAGAACCGATATAGGGGGGGGGTCATGATTGGCTCCACACAATGTTACAAGGGCATGTGAGGTAAATAAATCGTACGATTTTGCGATACGTAATTGTTGAACGGCTACCAGGACCACAGTCGGCAAAATGACAATGACATAGTTCTATTGAAAGACGAAAGATCCATATGGCGAGATCTCGTACATTCCGTGCTCCCGAGTTCACAAGTCACGAGTGGCCTCACACACATTTACAAGGCATTAGTAAATCACACGATGTTGTGTTACGTAATTTTTTAACGACCGCAATATAAAAAGACACGACAAAGTTCTATTGAAAGAAAACTTATTCATGTGAAGAGATCTCGTACATTCCCGTGCTCCACTCCGTGTTCTCGTCGTTCCACTCGTACGGCGCCAGACGGTTCCCAGACATCTTCGCGAACGCGTATATAATGTGTGTGCACAGACTCGGGTCGACGTTTTCCGGCACAAATCGGCCTTTTCCCGGTCTATACTGAGCCCAGTTCGTGTAGTAACACACGCGTTTGTACTGCGTCGGACCTGGAAAGGAAATGTATATTAGAACGGATGTTGTTTTAGTAAAACGTCTAAGACCTTTGCAATGTTCATAATGCGACTACTGCTGCTAATCCAGCTTGTGTTTCAATACTGGTGAGATTTCGTGTTGTGGTTTCCGCAATTCACACACGTTTACTATATGTTTCATACAATTATAATGTTTACAGTAATGTTTAAAAACAATTCTTCGTAACTCAGCATAATAAGGAACGGTAAAAGTATTACGTGTTATATTATGAATAGGTTGTTCGTAGTACACCCTGGATGTTGACGATGACGTCACGGACGTTGATCTCGTCGATGACGTCACAAGGTTGCTGGTTCCCTGGCTCGGTGGTGTTGTCTTTGTTGCAGTTGAGTGCGAATCCGGTGCGATCACTGTAGTATTTGTCGCTGGGTGGGCTGGATATTCTGGTGATGTCTTTACTGTTGTGGTGGTGGTTGTGGGGAACGTAGTGGTGGGAGCGGTAGGGGTTGTCGAGGTGGTCGTGGCGGCAGCAGGTACGGCTTGGGTTGTTGTGTTTGCCACAAGAGCTGCATTGAGTTTCTTCAGCAAAGGGTACGACCCTCTGCCACAGAAACTGCCGCTGAAGTCGTCCATGTCGAGGGACCAAACCATCCAGCCGCCGAACCCACCACGCTTCAGCCAGTTCACCTGTGGAGCAACAGAACAACCAATGTGATGTCATGTTCCGGAACTATACAGATACACGTGTATTTTTATGTTTATTATATATCGCGTCTTTTAAAAAATAACTCTTGTTTAAGTCACACATCAAAGTAATGTCGAGGGACCAAACCATCCAGCCGCCGAACCCACCACGTTTCATCCAGTTCACCTGTATAGAAACAGAACAGTCGGTGTTCTGTAAATCTACGGCTGTATTTTGTACTCCGTACACATTGCATGTCACAAATAACTCTTGTTTGACATCATACTTCAAATACATTTCTTTCGAAGTCCATGTCAAAATGAGTGCGTTATTCTTGTCATTAACACATTGAAACATACCGTTTTTCGATTAGACTTACCTTAATTTCGAGACTCCCCTCGTGCTCAAATGCCACCAGCTGGTCGTCGAACTTCACGAAAGGAACCTTCTGATTGTCATCCCAGACTATGTTGGCTCCTCGGCCATTAGACAGTTTTTCACACACCTATAAACGGTTTTTAAAAAGAACAAAATAACAACACTTTAACACATGCAGTATTTGAGTTACATGTATTGTAATGTGATATGTTCGCCTGAGTTGTAGGCATTGAGCCGTGTGCTGTCTTATGTACAACAAGAAAGTATGGAGGGAACATGGAGTTGCTGTTTCCATTCCGTCCGAGGACGATTGATTATGATGATGATGATGATGATGATGATGATGATGATGATGATGATGATGATGATGATGATGATGATGATGATGATGATGATGTTATTTCGTAGAACTGATAAATGTAGTTAAAGTTCAAAATAAAGATGTTCACCTCGTAGTATGCAAAGAAACCAGCCTCCCTGGTGTACGTTCCTGCTGATGATTTTCCTTTGATGGCAGCGCCGATGTAGGATTTGTCTTTATCTGCGAGTTTGAAGCCGCGTCCGTAAGTCGCCATGCCAATGATGAGTTTGTGGCGAGGAACTCCCAACTTCACCCAATAGTTGGCCACCCACTCCTGCAGAAAAAGTCACTGATGACTTTATTTTCGGGAAATATCGTCTTATAAGATAATATGATTAATGTTTTTACTACATGGTCGAACAAGAACACTACTTTTTTGTTTCAGAGAACAATTGGTTTTGATGGATATGTCGGATGAAGCTAGATCACAGAAGGAGAATGGTGGAATTGCGATTGAGAGTAGAACGCAGAGGAATCTGAAAATATGTTAGCTGGGAACAGGATGTGATGTTCAGGACATGTTCATGGAATGAGTGAAGCTAAATTGCCAGTGAAAGATTGGACAATATTAACTGGTAAGGACTGAATGAAGAGAGATCGGGGAAAGCAGGAATGGAAAGCATGTATCGTTAGTGATGTGACGATAAGTCATCAAGAGGGTAGATGCTGAGAAATAGGTTACGTGTCTTCCTCTTCTCAAGAGAGGAAATGAACAGTTCAAGGAAATATTACATATGAACTAAGTAAACTTAGCAGTTTGCAACGTGAATATAGTCGCGCTTGTTGAGCCAAAAGAGAAGAGCCGTGTTCGTACTGACATACCACGTTGAGGAAGCGCTTGTCGCCGGTGTCGCTAGCTGAAGGATACAGTGCGGAGCTGTGGCCCACCGCGTTGTCCCACGACCCGTGCAGATCATACGTCATCACACTGATGAAGTCCAGATACCTGGCGAGACGCAGCAAACAATGTTATAAACAATGTACGTAATATATGTTTTCATGTACAAATCCGAATGTATAGTGTGTATGTTTGTGAGATTGTATGTTACTCACTTTGCTATTTCGTTCACTTCGTAGCCGTTGTCGATAGTTGTCTTTCCGGCACCAACAGCAGCTGACAACAACAGTCGATGACGGTTGGTTCGTTTCGCTTCTTCCTCAAATTCAGTCACAAGTTCCTGTATAAATAGGTTAAAGAAGTTGTTGTATGCATGACGTAAAACATATTATTGTCGCCAGTAATTGTAAATATATCATGTTTGAGGATGATCGTTGGTAGAAAAGCATGTACCCACCTTGCATAGCAAAGTAAATCGCTGTTTGTCCTCCTTCGGACTTCCTCTGGATCCAGGATACTCAAAGTCCAAGTCTAGTCCATCAAATTTTCTCTCGCGCAAGTACGTGATCGAAGTCTCGACAAACTCTCGTCGGTTCTCGTAGCTCGAGAGCATGGCCGTCATCATCCTTGTTCCGAAGTTCCAACCTCCTAACCCCAGCAGTGTCTTTAATTCGGGGTTGATTGTTTTGAGGTTATTAAAACGTTCGAACCTAAACCGAGGAAAGACGACATGTCCATTGGTGTATTGCAACGGGGTATTGTTTCTTGATAGATAAATCTATAAAATAGTTGATATTATTTATTTGCTTTCATTCACACTGTTGCATTGCATCAGAATGGTTAGCCGTGGATTACGTTTCGTAGAATGTGATGATGTTGGTCACAGCATTTTTTTTTTATTATTACTTTTACAATAGCATTAGATAGCGTTATTCCCGGCTTCTTGATCCTCATCCCAGAACATGAGTCGCATTACACTAAATAAATCGCCATTTTTAAAATATATTATGACAATGTCAAGACAAAGTTCTATTGAAATAAGACTGATCGATGTGACGAGATCTCGTACATTCCCGTGCTCCACTCCGTGTTCTCGTCGTTCCACTCGTACGGCGCCAGACGGTTCCCAGACATCTTCGCGAACGCGTATATAATGTGTGTGCACAGACTCGGGTCGACGTTTTCCGGCACAAATCGGCCTTTTCTCGGTCTATACTGAGCCCAGTTCGTGTAGTAACACACGCGTTTGTACTCCGAAGGGCCTGAAATGGAGAAGTATATTCTTTTAGAACGGATGTTGTTTCATTAAATCTTCGACGGACTTTACAATGTTCACAATGTGACTACTGCTGTTAATTCAGAATGTGTTTCTATATGGGTGAGACTTTGTGTTGTAGTTTCCGGTATTCATATAAGTCAAATATATCGCTTAAGCGATTATAGTACTTATAGTGATGTTTAACTCTGTGATTTATGACAACATTTTATCACCATAATTCATCATCCCTATCATATGAAACGGTGATATTAGTACGTGTCACGTGCTGCTAGCCTGTTCATTTAAACGATTAATATTTAAAGTGATGTATTAGTTATGTGTTTAAAGACAAAACTATCATCGCTGTCATAGGAAATTGTGAAATTATTACGTGTTATATTGTTTAATTATATGTGTAAAGACAAACTTATCAAGCACTTTTATCCAAGCAAACATCATATCTACATTCACTTTTCACTATTGCAGGACAGCCCAGACAGCTTCGATCATCTAATTCTAATCTACTTTTTGTTCCCAGTGTTAAGACAAATGTCAGACCTAGAGCTTTTTCAGTTGCTGCACCGACTCTGTGGAACTCACTCCCTGTTATTGTAAAGTTTGTAGGAAATATAGCAACATTTCCCTTAAACTGAAAACCCACCTGTATAAACTTGCTTATCCTCCATAGCTCCCCAGAACTTGTTTGCGCAATAGAAGTATTAGATATATTATTATTATATTGCACCATTCATATCATATGAAACGACGACATTATTGCTTCTTCTATTGTGCCAAGTGATGTGCTAGTCTGTAAAGTCTTTTTCAGTCGTTATCTCCATAATTCGTCATCTTATTATAAGCAATTGTAAAAGTATTACGTGTGATGTTGTGTCTGTGCTGTTCGTAGTCCACCCTGGGGGTCGACAATGACGTCACGGACGTTGACCTCGTCGGTGACGTCACAAGGTTGCTGGTTCCCTGGCTCGGTGATGTTGCCTTAGTTGTAGTTGGGTGCGAGTTTTGTGTAATCGGTATAGTAGTTGTAGTCGCTGGGTGAGATGGGAATTCTGGTGATGTTGCTGTGTTGGTTGTGGGGAAGGTGGTTGTGGGAGCGGTACGGGTTGTGGCGGGTTGGGTAGCCGCGGGGGTTGTTGGAGTAGCAGGCACGGCCTGGGTTGTTGTGTTTGCCACAAGAGCTGCATTGAGTTTCTTCAGCAAAGGGTACGACCCTCGGCCACAGAAACTGCCGCTGAAGTCGTCCATGTCGAGAGACCAAACCATCCAGCCGCCGAACCCACCACGCTTCAGCCAGTTCACCTGCGGAGTAACGGAACAACCAGTGTGATGTCATGTTCCGGAACTATACAGATACACGTGCATTTTTATGTTTATTATACATCGCGTCTTTTCAAAAATAACTCTTGTTTAAGTCACATATCAAAGTAATGTTTCATCACAGTCAATATCATAATTACGCGTGCCCCTTAATAAACTAAAATTAACTACCTTTCTTCGATTAGACTCACTTTAATTTCGAGACTCCCCTCGTGTTCAAATGCCACCAACTGGTCGTCGATCTTCACGAAAGGAACCTTCTGATTGTCATTCCAGACAATGCTGGCTCCTCGGCCACTAGATAGTTTTTCACAAACCTAGTAACGGAATTGAAAAGAATAAACCAGAACATTATACCGCTCCGTACATGTACAGAACATTAAACCACTCCGTACATGTACAGAACATTATACCGCTCCGTACATGTACAGAACATTATACCGCTCCGTACATGTACAGAACATTATACCGCTCCGTACATGTACAGAACATTATACCGCTCCGTACATGTACAGAACATTATACCGCTCCGTACATGTACAGAACATTATACCGCTCCGCCAACGATTCTGTACATGCAATTTAATTGTTCCACTCTTTAGTACGATACGTTGCAAATGGTTACTAAAGAAACGTCGAATTTGTTTGTTTTAATGCATACATCATATGGAATCGGGGATTAGAAGTACAACGCATGAAATGAATGGAACATATTATCTACATACCGTGTAAATGCCAGCAGCGTGAATATATTTATACACAAAATTGACAAAATATGCGGGTGATGTTTACATTTAGACGAAAATTTGTTGGACTATCGATAAGCCAATGACTTCCTTGTCCACTTGTCATCTGGGTTTTGTCTTGGATGGTAACATTGTTAAATATTGTTTAATCTGGTTAAATCTGGTAAAATCTGAGTTACATGTACTGTAATGTGTCATATAAACGAAACATAAATATGCGCAACCTGATGACGTCGTAGAACTGATAAATGTAGTTGAAGTTGAAAATAGAAATGTTCACCTCGTAGTATGCCAAGAAACCAGCCTCCCTCGTGTACGTTCCTGCGGGTGATTTTCCTTTGATGGCAGCGCCGATGTAGGATTTGTCTTTATCTGCGAGTTTGAAGCCGCGACCGTAAGTCGCCATGCCAATGATGAGTTTGTGGCGAGGAACTCCCAACTTCACCCAATAGTTGGCCGCCCAGTCCTGCAGAAAAAGACACCAATAATTGACTTCATTTTCCAGAAATATCGTCTTATAAGATACATTGAATGTGTTTACTACTTGGTCGAAACAAGTGCATCAATTGTATTGGTGAGAGCAATTGGAGTCGAAGCATCTGGTGTAGTGGCATCACGGAAGGAATTGTGAGAAGAGAGGAGAAAGAGTAAAATCTGAACGTCAATTTGCTGGGAAAGTTATTTGATGGGCAAAACATGTCCGTGGAATTGGTGATGGTAGATTGCCAAAGAAAGCCTGGAAACAAAAGATGGTGGTAGAAAAGGTAACGAAACAATGTATCAACTGGGTGAAGATGTGTAGAAAATGCAGTGGGGTAGCAAAATCACAGAAGCGTATGCTCGAACGATGAGGCCAAAAAGACGAGGCGTGTTCGTAATGACATACCACGTTGAGGAAGCGCTTGTCGCCGGTGTCGCTAGCTGAAGGATACAGTGCGGAGCTGTGGCCCACCGCGTTGTCCCACGACCCGTGCAGATCATACGTCATCACACTGATGAAGTCCAGATACCTGGCGAGACATGTGTACTATATTTATGTTGCTTAAAAGTAAAAACAATAATGTAAATCCAAATGTATTAATAGTATTCACAAGTTGAATGTTGTGTTTGTTACTCACTTTGCTATTTCGTTCACTTCGTAGCCGTTGTCGATAGTTGTCTTTCCGGCACCAACAGCAGCTGACAACAACAGTCGATGACGGTTGGTTCGTTTCGCTTCTTCCTCAAAACCATCCACAAGTTCCTGCAGAAAAAGGTACAAGAACTGTATGTATGCATGACATCAAATAATTGTTGCCAGTGACTGCAACACTTTTTCACGTATGAAGATGATCGCTGATTGAAAATCGATTACGTACCTTGCATAACAAAGTAAATCGCTGTTTGTCTTGATTCGGACTTCCTCTGGATCCGGGATACTCGAAGTCGAGGTCTAGTCCATCAAAATTTCTCTCGCGCAAGTACGTGATCGAAGTCTCGACAAACTCTCGTCGGTTCTCGTAGCTCGAGAGCATGGCCGTCATCATCCTTGTTCCGAAGTTCCAACCTCCTAACCCCAGCAGGGTCTTTAATTCGGGATTGATTGTTTTGAGGTTGTTAAAACGTGCGAACCTGAATGTAAGAAAACAGCACATTACATAAACAGGCTTTTGGTGTACTGAGACGGTTATAGAACCTAAAAAAATGTAACTAAATATTAAACGCAATGAAAATAAATGTTATTCTTTACACAACTATTAGAGTTAGCTTAGTGTTTCAGCCAGTTCACCTGACGAATAACCAAAAAACTGGTGTAATATCGTGTTAAGCTGAACATTTCTACCTATTTATTCTTCCAACTTGATGAACCTTTGTTAGAGCCAATATACCGCATTTCGCATTTAGACTGACTCTATGCTTGACTTGCATCATCTGGTTGGTTGGATATGAGCCTATTAGACCAACTTCTAACACACGAAAATGGCTTTTGTTGTTTTGTTTCTTCAACAACATATCTGTATACGAATCAAAACAATGAAAGTCCATTTGTTTGTGTTAGAAATTAGTGTAATACACTCTTTTCCAACCAGCCACATGATGCAAATCAAAATGTGCTACACCTAATGTATCGTCCACTGCTTCCAAAAAAGTGTTCAGCAATTCCAGGCAAAATAAACATTATCAACAGTCGATACGAGTTAACGACAAAGTCATAATATGGAAAGAAGTGTGATCCATGTGACAAGATATCGTACATTCCCGTGCTCCACTCCCAGTTCTCGTCGGTCTTGGTCCTCATTTTCCCAGAACATGAGTTTCATTTCACAACGTTACAAGGAATTTAGATGTAAATAAAGCGCCCTTTTTAAAATATATTACACAAAGCCGACACAATGTCAAAACAAAGTCCTGTTGAAATAAGACTGATCGATGTGACAAAATCTCGTACATTCCCGTGCTCCACGCCGTGTTCTCGTCGTTCCACTCGTACGGCGCCAAACGGTTCCCAGACATCTTCGCGAACGCGTATATAATGTGTGTGCACAGACTCGGGTCGACGTTTTCCGGCACAAATCGGCCCTTTCCCGGTCTATACTGAGCCCAGTTCGTGTAGTAACACACGCGTTTGTATTGCGTCGGACCTGGAGTAAAAACAAAGATGCGAAATCAACTCGCGTCTCACAGGGGACTAATCTAGTGTGGCTAAACAGCATCGAATGTTGCCATTTCGTTCTTGCTTATATCTAGAAATAATCACTACGGGCAAAACAGTTTCTGTTCGGTTTTTTTAAAGTGTACATCAGCATTACTTTCGTTTGCATTTGGAAATGTTGAAATTATGTGAGGTCGTTCAAAGCGCTTTCGATTTCAACTCATCGTATGTTTGTGGAATTAATCAATAGGCATTCATTATGACACAACTGTACATTTTAAAGACAGCGTTAGACTAAAGAAGGGATGTGGCAGGTCTAAATCTCCAATCTCCCACCTGTTTATGTGGATAACCTATCCTCTCCCATCTTCCACCTTCCACCATTGTCGAAGAGTCCCCATCCTAACTCCCACCAATCCCACCTCCCAATTATTTTTCAATAAGCGCACACGCCTTTAAGTTCAACGTACGGTGCACCTGTACAGAAATTAATTCATCTTACAGTAGATGGCGCCACCATGAGTAAGGCGTAATGACACTGAATGGAAAAATTGTGCATTTGTTGATTTTATACCATGTTAATGCCCATTATCACAACGACCATTGCTGTCAAAGTTGTGATATTTGCCGTATTACTTAAGGCCAGGCTAAACCAGTATGGAAGTCAAAACAAAAATTCCAATATTAATTGTATTTATCAACACAAAATGATGTAACTATACAAAACAAAGCATATTTAAATACTTTTTTTTTAGTAAAGTGAAATTCTATTTTTAGCATCAGCGTCATGTGATTCAAGATGGCCGCTTGTCGACAACAAAATATATTTAAACTGGTGATATCTTAAAAACTACTCAAGATATTTCACTGCAATTTTAGTATGACATTCCTCATTAAAAAACACAGGAACTAGACTAAAATAAAAAATGAATTTGCTCCGCTGACATTCTTATGGCTAAATGAATTTCTTACATATATTTCGCCATCTTATGATATATTGTAGCAGCTCTAACATAACATATACTCAAGATAACTGAATGATAATAGTCCAGTTCCTAGAGCAGTATGTCCTCTACAAGTGTTCCAAATTTCAAACTCATATCTCTGTTAGTATCAGAGGAATCTCCCTTACAATAACACAGCATAACGTGAAAACATAATTCTGAGAAAAACGATAAAACAGTTTTCGATAGTTTGTTTTTCACTTTAAAAGGCTCCAGCCTGGTAAGTGGAGTCCTTAACAGGTGCCTTTGACAATCCCTTTGTCTTTCTCAACTGCTTGGCAGACTTTGTGGACTGGCCGATCGCTGATGTAATGCGTTTCCTGTCGATCGCTTGTATCATTTCGATCATGTTGTGCCCGCATTTCAATCTCAACAGTTCGAACACTCCTAACCGTCCTCGCTCTCCTTCATTATATACCAGCACTGCATCACAGACAGCTATTTCTAAGCGTGTCCTGCCAACAAACACTGTCTTGGGACATCTTGCCCAGATCATGTTGTGTAGCGACTCGTTGGCATTCTGAGTGCCACCGTGGGCGCACTTCTCCAACAGGTCATCACTGCTAAGCTTCTCAAACACCGGTTTGATCGCTTTCATCACATGCTTTGGCAGTGCACTCTTGTTGGCCCTTTCTAAGTCCTTTTCAGGACCAACAGCTGGGCAACTTATGCCACAGTAAGAATGGTCTTTTCCCCTGTGATGCCAAATCGCCCATATGGCTCTTTTCATAGCGACAGTGTCACCAGGGTGGTCCCGGGTTGCCCCGCCGTAGTGACCTTGAATCGACTTTATCGCCCTCTGCGTCAATCTGCCAGCACCACCAATTCCTTTGAACTTTGCTGTGCCTTCCTTGAATTGTTTTCCCTTCATTTCGCTGACAGTGTCAATCAGCCGCTTCCCCATTTGTTTCTGCACATGTCCGCAGCACTCTAGCTTGCTGATGTCGTTCTCGGGGTAACTGGGGGGATCAGCACTGGCAACAGTGTGGTAACTCTTGGAATCATCATCCCCCAGATACCCTGTGTACACAAGTCCATGCTTTTCTTCACTACGCCGAAAGATTTTCAGCATGCCATCTGGCTCCATAGCACCAGCCGAACCATCATGGTTTTTTTGGCACCGGCCCTTGTGATTTTCATACCATGCATTGAATTCTGCCTCACTCAGCTTACTGGCCTGTGTTTTGCAAGTATTGCAATAGTTCGATGATACATGGACGTCAACAACTTTAGCTGGTCCCCTGGGGTTGACAGAAAGCACAGTCGCTACACCATTTTTGCTTTGGAAGCCACGTCTCTGCCACGACCCATCACAAGACACAGTCACATTTGTGCATCCAGTACCGTCACGCAATTCCTGTGCTGCCCTCCTCATCGATTCGCCAGCAACAGAGCGTGTTGCCTCATGAATCTTGTCCTTCGTTTTGTTCCACATAGTACAGGACACAGGTGGAGGCATGTTCATCTCTCCGAGGAGACGCACAGCTTGTTGTCGGTTGCGGCCAATGCTAAACATGGCCATCTCAAATCTGGTGTTGACACTTTCACCATCAGGCTGAGAGTTCAGTTTGTAAGTGTGGCCACAGTCATGATTCATGCACTCAAATGACAGAAAACTTCGGAGTCCAGCAATGTCCTCTGTGACAGTATACCCATGACCACCGCAGTGGGGACAAGGGAAAGCACTGACAAAGTTCACCAGATTTCGCACATCTATCAGTCTGTACCCATCAAGTTCAGCGACAACACTTCTCTTCTTGGTGTACTGTAGTTTCTCTTCAGAAGCACACGGCTTGGCAGTTTCTTTCAATGGCCGTGTATACTTGTTGCCATAAAATTTCCGCTTCTTTGTGGGCTTTGCCCGTGGCATGATGACACTCGAGTAGTGACGAACCTGGAAAGTAAACAGTGTGATAAATTATTCAGTTATGCCAAAAGTAATCAAAAGGTAGTGAAATTAGCTTGTATTTATTACATACTAACATCTAAAATAATAAAGTTGAGTAAATGAAGTTGATTGGTAGTGGGTGATACTGTTATTGTAAGTAAACAGAATGAAAATACTAAAATATTGCAGTTGGCTTGGTCCGTGGCCTCAGCTAAATTATCTGAATAATAACACTACTTTGATTCTTACATTGACAACATTTTGCAGTAAAAACACCATCAATTAAATATATTGGAACTATTACAACATGGTCACAGGCCTAGACCCCCTAGACAGCCCCAGTCAGGATACTAGTTAGTCACTTGTCTGACTTAGTGACCTGCCCCGTCTAGGCTAGTTAGACTGGCAGTGCCATGCCCGTGACATTTTTCATTGCTAGTTGAACAAAATATTCATATTTATAATAATTACATCACTCTATACATACCTGAGTCCTGGTGGTGCTTTGTGAAGTGTGGTTGAATGTTCACAACATGTAAATATAGGCAAAAACGAACTTATATCACAACAATTTCTCCAGTAGATGCTCACATGCGGTTTCTGAACAGGAAGTGAGACCCAGCCAAAGTGCAGTTCTAAGCTTCTCTGTGATTGGCTAATCCAGGAGCCCTGCCTATGTTGCTGTACAACTAACAACCAATAAAAACCAAGCTTTCACAACATCTTGCCAACTTTATTAAGGATGCTCTAGGGTCGTTTCTGTACAGTTTGGTAAAAACCAGGTGTAAATTGGTGGAGTAGATCGCCAAAAATCTTAATTTTTAAATTATGCATATTTAATTAGGTAAATATTACACAACAGGCTATGGATAAAATGCAACTTTTCTAGTATTTATATACTTTATTCAAGTTTGATACTCTGTGGGTGCTTAGAATGATACTGTCAGGTAAAATAAATGAATAAAAAAAAAAATGTATTTTATTCAATTTTTGGGGTTTAGCCTGGCCTTAATGTTATTTCATTATAATCAATATACATTATACTGTATATGATTTACCACTGCATTAAATTCTGCCTTTTATTATTCCAAACTACAGGTGTCGCCACCATATACATAATATTATATATATATATATATATATATATATATATATATATATATATATATATATATATATATATATATATATATATATATATATATATATATATATATATATATATATATATATATATATATATATATATATATATATATATATATATATATATATATATATATATATATATATATATATATATATATATATATATATATATATATATATATATATATATATATATATGGGGCACTTTCGACCATTTTCAACCACTTTTCTTAATTTGTGCCATGGGGAAATCTGGTGGCCAGCGGATAACCATTGGGCAGTACAATTGTGTATTCAGACAGTTGTAACTATACTTTAAAAATACATTTTTACTCTACATGTAACACACGCTTACTTGTGGTTGTATTTGTCGACCAAATGCTTGTGGCGTCTGAAAACAAAACGATCACAGATCACATGACTCAACAGAATCACATAGTAGAATAGGAGGGGGCCAAATGTGTAGACAGAGAGTCGGACTGGAGAACAAGAGGCATCACAGAAGTGATATGCATAAGGAAAACGAAAGACAGCATGAAGGGCCGATACCGACTCTCATACACCTACGATGATCTCCTGAAGGGCCACCAGGGGGCGGCCGCGGGGGGCACACACCAGTGTGACGTCTGTGTAGAATGACTACCGAGTCGCCATCTAGCGGTAGTCGTCTGAAGAAGATTGCTGATAGCAATCGAAACGTCACGAGAAGAAAAAGTCAAACTGACTGTGAAATAAGTAAAAATATTACTGACAAATTGTTTCGTTGTCGTGAAAACATGCTGCATCCAAACTTTATCTAGGCACTAACCATTAACCGGGTTATGTTCAACTGTATGTTATTTCTAAATATTTCTTTTAGAATACATTTTCCAGATGTCGCATTGTCTTCAACAGTCCTGGTCTGGCATGGTTGGTTGGACAGCATTAGCAAATCTGACCAGAAAGAATCTGCGACGGAAACACCACAACGGATGGACTGACGTTGTAATAAAATGCCCCATATGGTATGCTACGACACGGAAGTGCGTTAGTGACAGAATGCAGACACGACACATGTCGCTAAGCTGTTGTCGCTCACATTGTCACACCACGTTGTCTTGTTATTCCCATTGTACAATTCCTTAACGACAAAGCGCGAGAACCGTGTATTGTGTAACCCTCTGATATGTCGACAACGCCACCGCCTTGAACTGTGACACGGTTAAATTAGCACGTCTTGGTGTTTACATGATTCATGGGGTAGTCTATTGTCAACTTCCGCCGTGACTGTTCATTCCCTAAGCGATGACGAGTTATGCAAATATGCTTACAGTTATAGTGTTTCCACAAAGGCATATTTCTACTTAACCGAACCCTGTTTTGGTTCAATAGTTCAACTACGTTGACTTACCTGTTTGACCGATTATGCTGCTTAAAATACTTCCTAGGATACATATTTTCGTCGTCGCCATTGTCCAGTACAGGTTGGCGTACTGTCAATAGAGAGATAATACATATTAGTTATAGCACACGTGAAGGGATGGTGGGAGGGAGGGAGAGGGGGAGGGAGGGAGGGGGAGGGAGGAAGGGAGGGAGGAAGGGAGGAAGGGTGGGAGGAATGGAAGGAGGGTGGGAGGGAGGGAGAGAGAGGGATAACAGCATGAGACTGACACAGAGAGACATACAGACATGTACAGACAGACAGACGGGCGGACGCACAGGCAGATAATTTATGTATATTATCAGTATTATTACTACAATCAATTAATTAATTAACAATACATTACAGCCAATTCCTTCTGTCGTAATTGCATAAGTGCACGTGTACAGTTTCTTTGTCCTGCCCTGCGGGTATGTCAACAACGGCTTAAGAAATAAGCTGCAAGAGACATGCACAGCAATATCTGTGACCTAGATCCTTCGTCTGAGGTATCGGGATACACGATTTAGCAACACAGAACATAACGGAACAACTCTACACACATGTAGTCCTACCTTTCTATGCGGTTAGGTGACTCGCTTGGTCTTCGGATCCGGTCACTTGAAGCAGTGTTTGCTGCTCTGCGCTGAGCAGTGAATGTCTCAATCAAGAGGAAGTGAGTTTATACCACGCGCGGTGTTACTCACTTCGGCTGTCAATAGAAGTGCAGGGGTGGCGGGGGGGGGGGGGGGGGGCACGCAACGAACTACATCATCGACGTTTGAACGCTCGTAGCGGTCTGGTGGGTGCCAAATGAGGTATTGTGTACTGAGGCGTGTCAGCCGAACACAGGGTCACGTAAGTTGACGCGGGAGAAAAAACCTTGTCACTCATGTAATAGGACGTTGGGTCTTTTGCTAGCATTGTGGTAATAATGAGAGGGTTTTTCTCGCAACTGACGATATTTTCCTTAATAGTTCCGCGAGAAAATAATATTCCCAAGTGCTGATACAATTATTTTATCATATCCCAAAGGTTTATTTATTTATGGATTTTCGATAGTCTTGCCATTGTTTCTTTGTCAGAACTAATGATGATGACGTCATGATAGGAGGCACACAGGTAAACGTAACTTTGGGATATGATGAAAGAATTGTATGATCATGAAAATGAACAATCATGAGAAATGTTCAATAAATATGTCACGATACACGCTTTTTATTCGACTTTTTCAGCATAGTGATATTAACTATTAAATTATTGGGGTATGTCATTCACTCTGTTATTCACCAAGTGTGAGAATAGATGACCAGGTATACAACTTAACATTGTGCATTACCGCGTGTCCCCTTGCCTACGAATCCTAAACATTGTGCATTACCGCGTGTCCCCTTGCCTACGAATCCTAAACATTGTGCATTACCGCTTGTCCCCTTGCCTACGAATCCTAAACATTGTGCATTACCGCTTGTCCCCTTGCCTACGAATCCTAAACATTGTGCATTACCGCTTGTCCCCTTGCCTACGAATCCTAAACATTGTGCATTACCGCTTGTCCCCTTGCCTACGAATCCTAAACATTGTGCATTACCGCTTGTCCCCTTGCCTACGAATCCTAAACATTGGTTAATTAAACTGTCAAGACACAGTCGCAAATACCATGAATCGTATCAGAGTCTGTGAACGCGCACTCCATGAAGCGGCAAGCAAAAGTGCTTGCTCATGCTCAAGTTTATTGCAATTATAAATACAGTTGGCGGTTTGTAACGTGTGCTACATTTGACAAGTCCTCATATTTATTCTCACGGCCACATATGTTTTTGGTTCACAGATCACCTGCGATTCCCTCCTGTGTGGTCGGCCAACTACGACCGCAGGGCAACACTTTATAATATTATAGTATGGCGCGTTCCGCTTCGCTTCTCCATGTTCAAACGCAGCACGATCACTGCGTCGAGCCGTCAGGAATGCAACACATCTACTCTCGCCCCGCTGGTTTCTGTCAGGTGCTTGTAGGAGGAAGTAGAATATCATATTCCATTTCCACTTCAGATCGTACAAAAGACAGTCCATTTGCTATAACAGGGGTTAACGGAGTATTGTCGACGCGAAACACGCGATGTGTAAATGAGGGTGCAGATACTAGAGGCGGCGCCTATCTGAAGAGATATATTTATTCTCAAATGTTTCTATGCATTGTGGTAGTAATATTTTATTGATATCACCATTCGTGCCAGATCAGTCCTTAGATGTTCAACCATAAATGTTCGTGACAGCAGTTACATATTTAAATGTTAATCGCGCGGGCGCACGCACGCACGCACGCACGCACGCACGCACGCACGCACGCACGCACGCACGCACGCACGCA
This sequence comes from Lamellibrachia columna, assembly GCA_963662155.1. Lineage (NCBI taxonomy): Eukaryota > Metazoa > Annelida > Polychaeta > Sabellida > Siboglinidae > Lamellibrachia > Lamellibrachia columna. Next base: position 29,882,534 of record OY759262.1, read on the forward strand.
CGCACGCACGCACGCACGCACGCACGCACGCACGCACGCACGCACGCACGCACGCACGCACACACACACACACACACACACACACACACACACATATACACACACACTGTTATTTAATCAATTTATAATAAAATCGGTAATGATACACACGTTTGCATATTTACATATTTACAATACATAATATTTTTTACGATTATACGTATCTGCAAAAATAACACATATATAAATATGAGTATACCCATAATACAATGTTTGAAGGGGGTAAAAATATAAAGTAATTTACTTTTACGTAAATTTACCCCTAACAATAATTGGTATTAAATCATTAGTGTGACGTATGCATGCATGACAACATAGCAATCACAATGTATATATTTTGTTATTGAAAACAAATATTTAACAATAAATATCTTGTCGAATAAAGCACACATGTTACATATTAATGGCAGAATTCTGTATAGGAATAATTACCTTTCCGCGGCCAGATGTCTCTTAAATAAAAGCTTACTGTAGTTAATTTCAAATGCAGTTATGTTAGAATTGATTTTTAGACTATCACCTATAGAATTCTATAATCTCACTGCGTAAACACAGAAAGGTATAGATCGCATAGTGAAAAAATCACAACATTAATGGAGATATGTAAACAAAAGCAAACAGATTCCCCACATAAGGGCTGAAATTCTCATTGACTCTCGTCACTTCAGTTGTTGACCAGTCTACCAGAGAAGCAGCTTAGACAATGGACACATTCTATTGCTCAGACATGATACTCGTGTCAACCCAGCTGTATGAAACAAGGCTGTATCATGTTGCTCGACGGACGACATAAACACCATGACTTCCTATGGCATTACAGTCGCCAAGCTGCAAACAAGCGCGGGGATTAAAACCTTACTTGTGTTAGCATTTACCAGTCATGTTGTAGGCGTAAGTTACGGACATCTCCCAGTGGCAGCAATAACGCGAAGGCTTATGTCCACGCTAAAGAAGTATCTGTAATCCCTGAACATGTCCAGTATGTAGAACATAGCAACCCCGTTGCATGTAGAGGTCGTCTATGGGGTACCCAAATAGGCCTATTCTCATGTTTTGTCGTTGGTCTTGCTTTTTCCTTGTTTTATGAATCAACGAAACAACATTGTTTGGTTTAGAGTTGTATGTGCTGTGTGTTTAAACTGAACCATATTAAATATGTAAATTCGTACATTGATGTTTAACTCTTCTTCGTCCGAATTCGATATATGTAAACATAAACAGTAGGAGTCAGACCACAGTTGAAAATTGCATTGGTGGCCATGTTAACGTTTTGTTAGATTATAAGAAAACGTGACCACTAAAAATTCTGAAACTTTTTTACAGCAACTGCCATCATCTCATTGACATGCTGACCAAGTTTTATCAAAATCACATACCTCCAGCTCTTTTAAAACGCCCCGACGTGCGATGCCCATCAATTTTGACAAAAATAGCCTTGTATTCATGCGCCCACATGGCCCATAGCAGAAAAATTCCCATAAATCCCTCCGCCTGTTAAACTCTCCAAAAAAAATGCACCATTTCACAGCCAATAGCTTCTACAAACAAACCTGTGAATATGCCTGCTCAATTGCACTTATGTCACATCATATGAATTCTTTAAATTCACATATCGCAATTTAATACGCCCTACATTCGTGTGAAACAATAAACAGGAAGGTCAACTGTGGTCTTACCCCTGTAATGGATCAGACGGATTGCCGACCAGAGCAACGACGCGGAATTCCGCGCAGTGTGGCGATTAGTTTCTCACGTATCACGTCCTCAAGTACCCACGGCTAGTGTCCCCGCTGGCATTTTCTGTAGGGGTCAAGAAGAGTGTATGACCACTAGTGCAAGACGACGACTAATGATTCGTGACAATGTAATGCTGTTGTTGACAACCTTACAAGTGACCTGCTTACATCATACCCTCCGAGCTGTGCTGCGTTCGAGTGCGTTCGTGTTTACCCGTTCACGACATGTAAATAGAGTTCACGACCTGATTTACAATACACGATAAACAATATTTTGTTTAGTTGTCAAACATCGTTAGCCCGCAAACTTCTGATTGCGTATTATTAGAAAATGCACAACAATAATTAGCTAACATAGAGTTGATGCAGTGGTAACATTTTAGCGTTGTACCATTGTGTCTTGTATGCTTCAAAACATTTAAATATCTGATTCGGCGTCAATTATGTCTTGGATACATTATATACAGCTTTATTTCGCTGCATCCAATTATCCATTAGCGTGGGTTGTTACTAAATGGAATTTCTCTTCCTAGCATTACACAAGCTACTGCTCATATATATATATATATATATATATATATATATATATATATATATATATATATATATATATATATATATATATATATATATATATATATATATATATATATATATATATATATATATATATATATATATATATATATATATATATATATATATATATATATATATATATATATATATATATATATATATATATATATATATATATATATATATATATATATATATATATATATATATATATATATATATATATATATATATATATATATATATATATATATATATAATTACTAACCAGAAATCAAACACGAGTGGTGCTAACAAAACGACCTCAAAACGCCCAGAGCGCTCAGAAACAAACAAAAAGCGGCTACTTGCGCCTTGGGCTATACCGAACAACAAAAGAAACGTGAAAATTTCAACTCGCCAAACTTTGTCAACGCAGTATGACGCAGCTAATTGTAACGTCTCGATAAAGTCGCACGGTCTAGACCGGTTAGTTCAGTGCATGCGCGTGCACGTGGGATGCATGTGCAGGCGTCGTAATAAATGTTTTGGGGCGAGCATTAGTTATTCGGCGAACACGAATAATATCCACCCCAACATAAGTGTTTTCATCGCTATCCTTGTCACAGCAGCCGCTGGAACAACAAATGATCGGGCCGCGAACTGGAAGACTTCGAGTGATCATTGCAAAACACGACCGCCATATTTATCGCATTTGTCTGACGGTAGATTCGATAACGCCGATGAAGCCACCCGGAACATCGCCGAGAACTTTTTGTTTGGTGGAGCGATTATAATCGTCATATTGCCACATATTTAATCACGGTATGAACTTATTCATTTTCGTAGCATATCTAGTAGCGTACAGAAAATCACAGCCAAACCCAACAAAACATTCAGTTCCAATCCATGTGCCCCTTTTGCCATTCGGAAATGGCGGATGGACCCTGACTTATTATGGACTGTTTATACGAACGATTCTAACCCCAAAGCGCAGCTACGTAATGTGTGCGTTTAGACGAGCGATTTGTTTAGACAAGCTCTGCGACCTTGATCTTGACTCGCGCCACTCCCGATTTGAGCTTTAATAAAAGGTCACGCTGTTGGTCCCTGGTTGGCCAGTGCTTCACAATTGCTGCCGTGTGTCACTCAAATTGAGATCAGTCCCAATTCCACCGACACAATCGTGATGTTTACGCGAATGATTATTACACCACGATACCGGTCGACACTGCGTCGGCCAACCAATTGGGCAATTAATCGATCGTGTAAACCATCCATTAGTCTCGAGTACCCAACTCTGAAATATTAATTACATTTTATTTTACTGTGTGACATGTGTCAATATAATCGTTGTTTTAGGTTCAAAGGTTCAAATACATAGTATTAACCGAAAAACGTGCACTCTTATTTGTTGCGTTAGTAAGAGAGCAAATTGCATTGCTTACCCAGATTCCGGGTATCCAATCAAATAAATTAATTCCAGTGAAAAGTGCTATGTAAATCCAAGCTCTCTGGTGAGCGATAAACAGTAGCGCCACCTCACGGAGCTTGGATAACCGAAGCTAGTATTGACTCTGTGACCTCTAGTAATTTACCAGTGATCGACACGTGGCGCCCCCACAAACAAACACACATCAACAAACAAGCAACAACGTCCACAGACAAACACTGGAGGTTCAACAATGCTGAAACGAATTTGGTCAGCGTTCCCGAAATTAGTTGTGTTTCTGGTAACTCTAACCATAGTGGACGCTGGCAGTCATGTTACATTAAGCGAGCTTTTAACTTCAATTAACAAAATCGTGGATTACTATGCTGACAACTACCGTGTTATGAATCTTGACGGTATAATGGGCCTCCGGGCGATGGAAGGTACGTATTGAACTTTTGTCGGCAAAGTAAACGCTTGACACATGTCGTGCCACGTCACGTAGCAGTAGGGGAAACTATGGAAGAGTGTGCCCCATTGATGTTTTCGGCCATAAGACCTTGCTGTGTGATCTGAGATGAAAATCCGCGGTAAGGACTGGGCAACGACGTGGGCAAAACTGGGCAAAACTGGGCAAAACTGGGCAAAACTGGGCTGCCGGTTTGAAATCGTAAAAGAAGCAAAACATCGATTACCGAACATGTTTTACAAATGTCAGGAATTTATCTTACTCAAATCAGATTGGACTACAAAAACAAAACTTAACATATTCTATATGGAACTCTTGCAGGTAACGTTACAGCAAAATGTGTTGTCAACCAAGTTCGATGTGTACAGGTGTTATTCTTTTTGAGCAAACAAGTCCAATAAGTATTAATTCAATCTATGTGACAGTGTGCCTGTGGCTATATGCGTGGCGTGCCAGTGTCAGGTAGATGGCAAGAAATAGGTTCTTTGTTAATTTTGTGTGTAATGTTATATTTGTGTGTGTGTGTGTGTGTGTGTGTGTGTGTGTGTGTGTGTGTGTGTGCGTGCGTGCGTGCGTGCGTGCGTGCGTGCGCGCGTGCGTGCGCGCGTGCGTGCGCGTGCGCGTGCGCGTGCGCGTGCGCGTGCGCGTGCGCGTGTGCGTGTGCGTGTGCGTGTGCGTGTGCGTGTGCGTGTGCGTGTGCGTGTGCGTGTGCGTGTGCGTGTGCGTGTGCGTGCGTGCGTGTGCGTGTGCGTGTGCGTGTGCGTGTGCGTGTGCGTGTGCGTGTGCGTGTGCGTGTGCGTGTGCGTGTGCGTGTGCGTGTGCGTGTGCGTGTGCGTGTGCGTGTGCGTGTGCGTGTGCGTGTGCGTGTGCGTGTGCGTGTGCGTGTGCGTGTGCGTGTGCGTGCGCGTGCGCGTGCGCGTGCGCGTGCGCGTGCGCGTTTGTGTGCGGATACGTGTGTGTTGGATAACTTAAAATAAGTTTCTAATCGTTTCATGCAAAATAAACGGTGCCATAAGATTAAAGAATGCGAAAAAGTGTACCCTTGTGGTATTACTGAACATTCTTCAGGATAGTTCATTTTCAAATCAAATAACTTTCATTTTACATATCCAAGGTGTGTTTAGTTTACCTGGTAGAGGCTTTCATCAACGTGTCACGTTGATTTCATCAGTACCTATGACGCTTGATGACGTCATCATACACGTGAGGCAGTTCATAATTGCCCTCGTCTCTGTTGATGGGTGTTCTAGTTTTTCTGATCCAGATGGCTTCTTTGATGTGCCAAACTAGAACACCCATCAACAGAGACGAGGGCAATTATGAACTGCCTCACGTGTACGATGACGTCATCAAGCGTCATAGGTACTGATGAAATCAACGTAACACGTTGATGAAAGCCTCTACCAGGTAAACTAAACACACCTTGGATATGTAAAATGAAAGTTATTTGATTTGTACCCTTGTGAGATTTGTACCCTTGTGGGATTCGAACCCGCAATCAAAATGTAAACGATTAGATAACCAAGCATGACATTTTTGTATGACTTTTCCCTGGGGGGAATGTCCAAAAAGGGCACTTTGAAAGTGCCCTTTCATGGCTTTTATCCCATTAAAATTGCCTGATAAGGCATGATGGGGCCGGATTTGAGGGGCAAGTTGGCCTGACTGGGGCGGGGGGTAAATGAAATTACTGGGGGAGTTGCAATTCCCCCCATTTAGTATGTGAAACACGTCATGTATCCAGCTACATGGTGTACCATAAACGGACGGTCACAAAAGCTGTTGCATGTAGGAAATTATTTTGGTTATTGTGATAAATTTGGGTTGTATTGCGCAGTTAGGCACGATACAACCCGTATTTTATTCGTACAGAAAATGGATTGGCAGATCTGCCCGTCGAATTGCTTCTGCCTCACATACACCATATGGCGGTAGCCTAAGGTGATTGGAAAATATGTTCGACTTGACACGTAATGGAGCAGGCGTTTATTAAACTGTATCCATGATGTACGGGTTAATGTTGAAATTGTTGAGCTGTGACAAAAAAAATCGTCCGAACTATTTTTTTACATTGATAACATCACCAGATTTCATCAGAATAATTACCTAGGTGCTACGTCATATAACATTTAAATGTTGAGGTTGATGTCCGCGCTTTTTTGTAACTGTGGCAAAAATATCGAAATTGTAAAAAAAATTACTTTAAATTAATTTTCCAAATTTGTTCTCGCAAAATCGCCGTATTTGTTTTTATTTCGTTTAAAAACATGAACAAATTGTTTGATATGGGATCTAATACAAGTTTCTTTCACATATTATCGTTTTAATCACCAAATGACTTGTCATCGATATAACCCGGTGCCATTTCTCATTGAATAATTGTCCTAGATCCATCCATTTCGCATGTTCGATTAACACGGTTATCTTAATGTCTTTATAATAGTACAACCAATTGATATATTAATTCCAACCTTCGTTACATTAGCTTGAATTGGAAATACGTTCTAAAGGTTTCTTCATTAAGAATACGCAACTTGGAAAAACACGTACCACCACCCGTGTATCATGGTAAACATCCATTCAAATATGGCATTACAATTCCTTAACTTGTAGTTAGCAAAAGCTGTTGCTTAGTGTAAAACGTTTCTCTATATCCGATGCAACGATTCCGGGACGATCCTTTGAAATATCATATGTGCGCGATACAACCCCCATGCGTGATAAAACCTAAATTTACCCTATAAGGAAAACAAAAAGAGCACTGTACTAAACATTAATTTCGTTTTATTTTATTGTGTTATATAATCTATGTTTAAAGTTAGTTTAAATGCGTCGTATAAAAGTGTTGTCTCATTTTATTAGTTAGCCTGAGATTCAACATCATTGCTAACTCAGATTCCGGATAGCCAATCAAAATCGTCACTCTGGAAAGTGCTATGCGAATCCTAGCTCTCGTGTGCGCGACAAGCGGTGGCGCCACATCGCGGGGCCTGGATAATCGAGGCTATATCTTTGGCCGCCATGTGACGCCCCCACACGTCAGCAAGCAAACAGAACCATGAGGGCGAAAATTGGGGGTTCGAAAATGTTGAAACGAATTTGGGTGACGTTCCCGAGATTATTTGCTGTGTTTCTGGTAACTCTGGCCACAGTTGACGCTGACAGTCATGTGACATTAAGCGACCTTCTAACTTCAATTGACAAACTCGTGGGATACTATGCTGATAACTACCATACTATGAATCTTGATGGTATATATGGCCTTCGAGTGATGGAAGGTAAGCCAACGATTTGACCACTGGCACTGGCATTGTGTTGAGACTTAGGTGGAATGAAGGGGTGGCAAATGTTTCGGCCCATTTCGATGGGCCGAACCAACCGTTTTCGCAACCGGTGAAACGTTAATTATTTTCGCTCGCATGTGCCGAATCAACCATATATGTAACCGGTGCCAGTAGGCTCCGTGGGCCGAAACGACTATCGGGATCACGCCTCAGTTAGACTTCCTGGTGTGTTACGAATGTAGGGCACAGTAATTTTAGATATGTGTTATTTAAAAAAAAAATCATCATCTGACATAACTGCATTTGAGCCAGGAACATTGGCAAGTTTGCTGGTAGAACATGTTGGCAATATAACTGTGGATTTTTAGATGATTTCAATAGGCGGAAGGATTTTTGGCAATTTTTTCACAACAAGGCACGTGTGCGTAGTAATTCATGCAGAAATTGGTAAAAATTGACGGGTATGGCACGTTCGGCCATTTTAAATGAGTTACAAGTACGAGACTTTGACTAAACTCGATCAGCATGTCAATGAGATGATTGCAACAGCAGGTAAGAAGTTTCAGAATTTTTTATGGTCCCGTTTTCTTATAATCGTGCAAAACGTTAACATGGTCGCCAATGGGAAACGTAACAGGAGGCTGAACCCAAATAGGCACCATGGCAACGGAAATGCGGTAGCCATCTAAAAGTCATGGAGGAGGTTTTTTTTATCAAAAATATAATGATTAAATGCATGAAAACGTGTGTCTGTCACCAAACAACGAGTATGTACTGTGGACAGGCTGCACAAAAGGAAGAATTGTTAAATATGGAGCTATTAATTGCCAACTCAGATGTGGCTACAGTCGTGCAGTGACAGTGTATAGGCTCAGTTACATGGTCCAACATAGAATCACACGAATCAATTAAAACGGTTGCTAACTTGCCTCATGTTGTGTGCGTTTACTTAGAACATTGTCTGTGTCAGGTTAGTTAATATTATATTATTATATATACTTTATTGATTCCATTTAGTCAACAAGAGCATTACTTGTTAAGCGCCGCTATTATCTAAACTTCGTAACCGTCTCTTTTTTACATTTGGGAAATGTAAATGCCTACATACAGGACATAGGAACTTGAATGTAAACTATAAAATGGGAGATACTGTTCTGGGTACTACTGTAAAAGAAAAGGACTTAGGAGTTACAATAAGCGCTGATATGAAAGTTTCAGAGCAGTGTGGTATTGCAGCTTCAAAGGGTAATCAAATTCTTGGATTGATTAGAAGAAACATAACATACAAGGGAAAAAAGTTAATTATACCTCTTTATAAAGCAATAGTTAGACCTCATTTAGAATACTGTATACAAGCATGGAGACCATATCGTAAGAAGGATATAGATACGCTTGAACGCATACAAAGGAGAGCAACTAAAATTATTCCAGGACTGAGAGACCTTAGTTATGAAGAACGCCTGAAAGAATGTGGTTTAACAACTCTAGAGGCAAGGAGGTTAAGAAGAGATCAGATTGAAGTTTTTAAGATATTGAATGGGTATGAAAATATTGATAGAAATATGTTTTTCTCAGTCAAGAAGGATAGCAGAACTAGAGGACATGAGGTAAAATTAGTAAAGGATCAATGTAGATTGGACATCAGGAAGCACTCGTTCTCACAGAGGACAATGAATGAATGGAACAAATTGTCTACAGATTGTGTAACTGCTAGCAGCGTGAATATGTTTAAAAACAAGGTTGACACATATCTCAGGAGGGCGGGCTATAAGTAGATGAACATTGTTGGACTCTCGATAAGCCAATGGCTTCCTTGTCCACTTGCCATCTGGGCCTTTGGCTTGGATGGCAAATCTTGTTAAATCTTTTGGGAGGTATCCTATAACTGATCTACTATATATCAAAAATGTCAAACAAATGTACATTTTAATGTTGCACTATAACATTTGATGTGCATCAGCTGATATGTTACGCTATTTGATGATTAATAAGATATATAGTTGTCAATAAATAAATTTTTTTCATGTGTTCAAATTGCCCGAAAGAGTTTATGGTAAGCTAAAAGCTTAACATAAGCACATTTTTATATTGGGAAATCAACGGTAATTTTCATAAATGTCTATTCACCACGTCTCAGTACACATTTCATATTGCGTGCAGTTCTTTGTAAGTGTACGGACACAAGGAGATGAAGGTATGGAAGCCTAACCGTAGCTAACCCCATCTCTAGCTAACCCCATCTCTAACTAACCCCATATCTAGCTAACCCCTTCCCTAGCTAACCCTAACCACGAAGTGGTTTACAGAAGATTTAACCATTCCCAAAGGCATAGGTTCATGGGAAAAGTGAAGAGTTTGCTTGCAAAGACAGACAGCCGTAGCAATCACAAATAGCATGGTACTGACCGGTTGCCAAAATGGAAATTTGGTCAAAATTAGGATGTATGGCACCAGTTTGTGAGGGAGCAGGTAGCTATTTTGCACTAGAACAGTCATTGGTGATATTTGTTATGTGGCCCAATGCATTGGTGATATTGTGTAGCAAATTTGGACAGAATAGTCATATTTTGGTTGTGTCACAGCCACTGGAAGCATTGCGTATATCAACATTTTCAAATGTGGCCGCAATAGGTATCTGGTCATGTGATACCCGATCAAGTAGAAGCATGAAAGCAATCACATAAACAATAAAACTTAGCAAGTCTGACTCAATGGAAATCACCCAAAATCCTGTTAAATGTGACAAATTGTCACTTTTCTGACAAAGTTGCGCCATATTTGGTTTAAAATCAAGCAATTGTATAAATATTAATTTGAAAATAAGTAGGTGGTATATTTAAAGAGGCAGTAAGTAGGTTTCATTGGTTCGCAATGCTCTAGAAATCTAGTGTACATGATTAATGATTTATCAAGTGTCAAAATTTACCTACATTTAAATTATGTGACTGATTTTCAGCTAATATTATGGGCAGGGCATTGTTTTGATTTGGCTGTGAAACAAATAATAATGACGTGACAACCAGGAGTGTTCCATAATGGGTTTACATATACATTGTGCCGCAACTTTATATAAAATTGGACACTTTCTCCAAAAAAGCTTCCCTATTTCGGATCATGCCTCAGTTAGACTTCCTGGTGTGTTACAGATGAATGCAGGGCACAGTAATTTTAGATGTGTTATTTAAAAAAAAATCATCATCTGACATAACTGCATTTGAGCCAGGCACACTGGCAATGTAACTGTGGATTTTTAGATGATTTCAATAGGCGGAAGGATTTTTGGCAATTTTCCGTGTTTTTAAAATTATTTAGCGTACTTGAAAGGGTAGTGTTGTCAGCGTAGGTTATAAAATTAAACATTTCACTAGACTGTGAAATATCATTTATGTAGATTATAAACAATAGCGGCCCAATAATAGACCCCTGTGGGACACCAGTGCTTATATTCAATGTTTTAGATTTAATATCGCCCAATTCTATATATTGTTTTCTCTTTGTTAGGTAGCTGTTGAGTAGTTTCAGCGTGTGGCCCTCCAACCCATAGTATTTTGGTTTGTCCAGTAATATTTTATGATTAATGGAATCAAAAGCCTTTGATAGATCGAGAAAGATGTTTATAGGTATTTTATTGTTGTCCATTTGAGTAGTGATTCTATCTACCAACTCTAAGGCGGCATATTCTGTTGAGTGACCAGGTCGAAAACCATATTGATTTTCTGCAAACAATTTAGAATCTTCGATATATTCATACAGTTGACTACTAATTACTTTTTCTATAACTTTTGATATTGTTGGCAAAAGGGAGATTGGCCTGTAATTAGTTAACAAGGCTGGGTCTTCTTTCTTAAAAATGGGAATGACTTTGGCAAGCTTTAGTTTTTCAGGGAAAACACCGGTGTGTATGATTTGATTTGTTATTAGCGCTAAGGATTTCACGAGTGATGGCGCAATATGTTTTAGTAAATTTGTAGATATACCATCTGAACCACAGCTCTGTTTTTTCGGGAGATTGTTTATAGTTCTCTTGATAGTTTCTTCATCAATTTTTTTTAATTTGTGTTTTGTGCATTCTTGAGATAATATCTGTGGTTTTTCTCGCCTGAATAATGTATACTTTTAGCGAGATTTGAACCAATACTAGTAAAGTAAGTATTAAATATATTTGTTATTTCTAATTTGTTAGTTATTTCAGTATTATTTTCCTTAATTATCATGGGAGATAATTCTTTTAATTTCTTCCTAGAAAAATTTCATTGATGGTTTTCCATGTATTTCTGATATCGTGTTTAAATTTGGTGAATGTTGTTTCGAAGTAAATGTGTTTAGCTGCTTGGATGCTGCTCTTTAATATGGTATTGTATGTTTTTAAGTTTGTGTTTAGGGTATTGTATTCTTGTGTGCCGGGTCTTGTCTTTTTCAATTTTGAATATAATTTATCTCTATATCTTATTGATTTAAGCAATCCCTGTGTTATCCATTTTTACTTCTTATGTTTATATTTTTGAAATTTGACTAATTTACAGGGCATATGTTTTTCTTTAGAAATTAAAATAGCATCGTGTATTATGTCATAGTTCAAATTTGTATCAGCTGACCTGCTTTTATCTAGTTTGTTGTGTATTTCCGATGCAATGATTTCATTATTTACTTTGGTCATGGCTTTTTCCGTTTGAACATTTATTTGTATAAATTTGGGAGTGGCTTCTTTATTAATTGTAATGTCTAATAGTATAAAGTAGGGTTGATGATCAGATAGTGTTTTTAATAATATGCCTACTTTTGTCTTTGTTGATTGTTTTTTTGTTTTGAGGAAGAAGTTGTCTATGAGTGTACCGGTTGTATGACAAAATCTTGTTGGCAGGGTAATTTGCGGATAGAAACTATGTGTTGTTAGCATTTCAAAAAAATCACTACATGCTTCGTTTTCATTTATCTTTAGCAGATTTAAAGTATAGTCTCCAGCAAATATTACTTCGTTTTTATTTTCTATGTTTGTCATGAGTACTGTGAGTTCATTTATAAACTGCCTAATTTGGTCATGTAGCATTCTGGGAGGCCAGTAGATGTTGCCTATGATGATTTCTTTGGGTAGCCCTCCGCCGGTTACTTTAATAATCTGTCCCTCCCAATATTCATACTCATTTAGATTAATCAGTACTTCATATTTGAATCTTGTATCTATATAAATTACTAAACCACCCTTTTCACTAGAACTTTTCCCTTGAATGATACAGTTGTAGCCAGGCAATTGTATTTGCCATAGGTCACTATTGTCCGTTATCCAACTTTCTTGTAAACATATTACATTGAATTTAAAATTAATAGTATTGAGTTCTTCGATAAATATTTCCAATTCATTGAATTTTGCATATATAGATTGTATGTTCGAGCTGAAAATACTTAAACGGTCTTTATATTCATCTACTATTTTTTTTTTTATTAATTATAATTTTTTTTATCAAGAATGTGTTTTAAACTATTTTCTTCAATACCACCAAGATGTAAGAGGTATGACTGATCAGATTGTTCTGTCATTTGGTGGTTATAGATACAGTAGTGTTCTCAGACATAGCAGTGTTTTAGACACAGGGTTCTTAGACTTCGCAATGTTCTTGGCAGTGTTCTTACGCATATTAGTGTTCTTGCACATAACATTGTTCTTTGACATAGTAGTGTTCTTACACATAACATTGTTCTTTGACATAGTAGTGTTCTTACACATAACATTGTTCTTCGACATAGTAGTGTTCTTACACATAACATTGTTCTTTGACATAGTAGTGTTCTTACACATAACATTGTTCTTCGACATAGTAGTGTTCTTACACATAACATTGTTCTTTGACATAGTAGTGTTCTTACACATAACATTGTTCTTCGACATAGTAGTGTTCTTACACATAACATTGTTCTTCGACATAGTAGTGTTCGTAGACATAGCATTGTTCGTAGACATCGCAGTGTTCTTTGGCATAGACTAGCGCACAATATCTCGTAGTTGCTGTACATTGACAACGTGGAGCCTCTGCGCATGTTCGCTTTTGATGAATACCTTGCAGTTTAAGGTCCACACAATTTTGTTGTCTTTCGTCAACCGTCTTGCCTCGCGAAATAGCTCACTGTTTGTATGGGATAGATGATCATTTAGGTATACTTTGCTGCCCCGCAACAACGCACATTTACGCATTAGTGCACTCTTCTTGTCGGGTGATAGCAGTTGCACAATCACCGGCTGTGTGCCGTCCTTCCACTTTGGAAGATCGTGTATTGCAGTGATTTCCAGATCTAGTGGCACGTTTAGCTTGTTTTTGGCAAAGTCAACAACGTTTTTTCGCATGATGGCCGATTCACTGATGTCATCGTTGTCCTCTGTGCATAGGTCGGCGGGAGTGGTGGTAGATGTACGGGAGCGGGTTCTTTGTTTATGTATCTTGGGGGATGTCTCATGTGCGAAGCTGTGTAGATCTAGGCCGGTTACAAGAATGTTTCTTTTCCTCGAGTATTGTTCTAGTTCGTTAACCTTCGTCTCCAAGGCATATATGCGTTCATCTTTCTCCTTCAATGCTTTTAATAGTTCTGTGATAGATTTCTAATTTTTTTCATTAGATGTTTTTACATCCTCCAAGGTTTTACATATGAAGTTTAGCGAAGTCTTAATCTCAGCAATGTCTTGCTTTATTTCACTAGGCGGCATGGTGTGTAGATGGTGTAGATGTAGAATAGTGGTGGTTGGTTTGCACTAGTAGTAGTTGTTATGTCCAATTAACAGCTGTGCGCTGACAGTCAGTCAAGCGTGACCTGCCGCACTTTGCAGCTGTGTCAGTTGGGCATGCAAGTCCAATTTTTGATGAAGAACCAGTTTTATTCAGTTCAAGTTCACGCCCCTTTAGGTGCATATTCTGGGCGATGTTAAGTGCGTATACTGCAAACAGACTCACTTGCCTCATTCAAGTGGTACCCGGGCCCCAGGAAGATAGGTTACATCTCTTCTTTGTACATATACATTGTATTGCTGATGTGGTTGTCTCTCGTGAGCGCCAATGTCGCACGGTTTTGTTCTTCAAATAACTACGTCAACTGCTCCGGTAGAAAACGCAGCCACTTAGGCCAACTCAGAAGACCAATACATTAGCAATGTTCACATCAAGATACGTCCTAAGGGGTTTTGTGTATACTCCTTGAGGTTGTGCCCTAGTTTGCCTACCATGAGTCTCTTGGCTTCAAGCCCAGTCAGTATTCTTACCTAATAAACCTGTGGTCTGTAGCTCAATCTCAACTGAGCTTATTTACTGACTCAGGCAGTGTTAATTACATGATCTAAGTACTGTATCAACAGAAATCACCACCTGGCCCTTCACTGATAACAGATTACAGAATTAAAGAAAAGACAGACCAATGACCAATTGGGGTATACCTTGAAAACAGCTAATGGTGATGCCTTTTGGCATATTTGGAGCCCTTTGGAAGCCAGGTGTGAACTGTCTGCTGGCAGATTGCACTTAAACATTGCTTAGGAAAGCCAGAGGTATTCTGTTGGTGCACTTGTTATATCAGAATATTCCTTTGAATATATGAGCAGGTCCAGCAGGGGTTATAATTAAGTTTTTATCTGGTAGTTTGTTATAAAAAAATACTGTAAATGATTGTAATTGATGAAATTACACAACATATTTCAATTACAATTACAGCAGAATTTCAAAACTGAAGTCAATTACAATTACAGCATTTTGCTGTAATCAATTACAATTACAATTACATAATTGGACCCAGCCCTGGTCTGCTTGATGCTAAGCCACTGCCAGTCAGCTTGGTCTGGCGAGCAAGCGAACTATGCATGTCAACGTACATACCTTGACATGGTGAAACTGCAAATGTAGCAAAAACCACCAAACTGTTTTGTTTCTCTCTCATTGATTATAACTATTATCACGGAAATACAAATAGCAACAGTGACACCAGAGATATTGATTAATGTCTATGATTGATTAATGATCGATCATCGGTTGTTTAGATGAATGTTCAACCAAGAATTTTTTACCAATTCCCAACACTAGTCCTGAGTGTTTTGGACGTGGGGATGCAGCAGTACCATGCTAACCTGCTTCACCTGTTATAAAATGGAATTTTGATGAAGAACACATTCAAATGTGCATGGACATTCAACAGGCAGGTTAACATTACATTAGGTCTACTTGCTAACAACAGAAAGGCAGATTAAAAAAGAAACAAGTTAGATACACCTGTAATATGTGTCAACATAGCCAGGTGTAACTTCAGGTTATTTTTTGCTAGTATGTTGTTTTATAGCCTGGTGCTTGTTTTTGTATATTCTTGCAGCACCAAAGATGTTATTGTTCCTAGTCAGAGAATATTCTTTGGTGAAACTGTGCAGTCTAGCCTAGACTAATGTCGGAGAAGGTTGATTCTTGCATTTTAGATGGTGGCCATCTCCTCCCACTTCACACCCGTGTGCAGTCGCGCGCGCGCCCACACATGCACACACACACCCATATATGCAGTCTCTGTGCATAGTGTTCTCACCATGTGTTTTGTGTTTGTGTCTCCCCATTGTTTCGTAACGCAGCCATCAGGTGGTCTACACAAGTGCTTGGAACTTCCGTGCATATGTAATAATGAAGATGTGGCTATGGTTGTATGATGCATTTTAATATTTTCTCCTCCACAGACACAGCAGCAATAAGAATGCAAGCAATTGTCAAAATCTACCCTTCTAATAATAGTATTTTCCATTTAAGGCCAGATTTTACTTATGCTGAAGAAATATGCAACAGAGCCCAACATACCAACATTTCCTTTATGGGCAAACACGCAACTGCAGTCAACTTACGCCAAGGCAAAGGATGCAGCTGATTCATCGATTCATTTTCTAAAGAAAAAAGATCCAGAGTATTATCAGCGTCTCAAGTTTCTTGTTGACAAACCCATGGCAATGACTGTCAAGAATCCAACAGCATACCGCAGAATTGACCCAACCCTCATCTGGGACGCTCAGGAGAGGAATAAGTCAAAACATGGTAAGTACAGCTTCTGCTCCATTCACGTCTGTTTAAGCAGAATTTTAGGTAAGTACTCTTGACTGTTGAGTGCAAAAATCACCAGCAAACATGGAACATCAGTAGTTTTATGCCCTATCCCAGCTGTCACCAGCTGTACTGTAGGGTCAGGACACCATCAGTAGAAAACTTAGTTTTACCTGTGGTTTAAAATAATGTTTTCAAATTAAATTCAGCATAGTAGTAAAAACTAGCAGCATAATGAATGGCTATGTTGTTGCTTATCTGCAAACCATTTGCCATTTTAATTACAAAAATGATGTATGTATAATAATTAATTATTTTATTATATTTGTGTGTCAAGTGCCCTGAGTGTCTTATAATATGACCTTGATAGAACTTGTAGTCCATACAGAATAGTTGTGTATGTGTCAAGTGCCCTGAGTATCTTATAATATGACCTAGATAGAACTTGTAGTCAATACAGAATATTTGTGTATGTGTCAAGTGCCCTGAGTATCTTATAATATGACCTAGA
Organism: Lamellibrachia columna; assembly: GCA_963662155.1. Taxonomy (NCBI): domain Eukaryota; kingdom Metazoa; phylum Annelida; class Polychaeta; order Sabellida; family Siboglinidae; genus Lamellibrachia; species Lamellibrachia columna. The sequence continues at coordinate 29,899,604 of OY759262.1, forward strand.
TAGAACGTGTAGTACATACAGAATATTTGTGTATGTGTCAAGTGCCCTGAGTATCTTATAATATGACCTAGATAGAACGTGTAGTACATACAGAATATTTGTGTATGTGTCAAGTGCCCTGAGTATCTTATAATATGACCTAGATAGAACTTTTAGTACATACAGAATATTTGTGTATGTGTCAAGTGCCCTGAGTATCTTATAATATGACCTAGATAGAACTTGTAGTACATACAGAATATTTGTGTATGTGTCAAGTGCCCTGAGTATCTTATAATATGACCTAGATAGAACTTGTAGTCCATACAGAATATTTGTGTATGTGTCAAGTGCCCTGAGTATCTTATAATATGACCTAGATAGAACTTGTAGTACATACAGAATATTTGTGTATGTGTCAAGTGCCCTGAGTATCTTATAATATGACCTAGATAGAACTTGTAGTCCATACAGAATATTTGTGTATGTGTCAAGTGCCCTGAGTATCTTATAATATGACCTAGATAGAACTTGTAGTACATACAGAATATTTGTGTATGTGTCAAGTGCCCTGAGTATCTTATAATATGACCTAGATAGAACTTGTAGTCCATACAGAATAGTTGTGTATGTGTCAAGTGCCCTGAGTATCTTATAATATGACCTAGATAGAACTTGTAGTACATACAGAATACTACAGATCTAGTTCATCGTGTGCTTGCTAGGTGGTAACTTCTCGGAGGAGTTCAGTGACGCATGTATGGCGCTATTGATGGGCACTGGCAATCCACCGCAGCCGAAGTGCACTTTCTCTGATGAATGCATGAAGATGATGTTCTGTAAAGGCACAGCAGACTATGCTATAACACACCAGCTGCTCTTCACTATGTTAGCTGAACAGGTGAGGCAATGCATATGGGCCAGGGTGAAAACTAACATATTTGTCAACCAGACCGATTGGTAAGTTTAAAAATCTACCAGTCCGACCAATATTATACCAGTATTGATGAAAAAAGCTTGGACAAAAACATCATGACTTTGACTTTGAACACATGCTGGCAGTTTTGCACCTTGATGGCTGAAGTGCCACCTGGCGAATACAAAGTTGCTGAAACCCCTCTAAATTTAGAAGAAAAACCTTCATTGCTTTTTATTAAACAATAATACTTGTAGATAAGTATGGTATTAAATATATGGTTTGTTTACATACTGTTTGTTTATGTGGTGGAAGAACGCATGATGAAAAAAATTAAGTTAAGTTATGACAACACTCGAGACAAGGAGACCAAGAGGAGGTCAGAGAGAAGTTAAAAAATAAATTAATGGTTATAAAAATATTGATTGAAGTATTTTTTTAATCTTAACAAAAGTAGGAGAACATGAGGATGCAAAGTACATTGGCAAAAGAACAGTGTAGATTGAATACGTTTCATTCTCACAGTGGAAGATTCATTAACGGAACAAATTATCTAGTAATATCTACCAGGTACTCATTTTGGATATGTTTAAAAACAAAATTAACATCAAGCAAACTATATGTAAACAAGCAAAGTCAAGAAACCTAAAGATAATAGGTTGGAAAGATTGCACTAATGTGACATTGCTACATTTGAAAACACTTCATCACTTGTTCACTTTCTGGTCCGCAGGAAGGCTGTTTGCAGGGCCTGGATGCTGAACTCCAAGTCAGAGGGTATCCCGGCGGGACAGACCATATGAGACTGGAATTCTGCACGAATAACTTTTTTGAAGTAGCTGCTTCGGTGAAGATCTTCGGTGGAATGATTGTGCCACGCTACCAGGATCTGTTTATGGAACAAGGTAAGAAACTCGGATGGTGTCACATCTTGGGATGTTAGCTCCACTAAACAATGCGTTCACATGCAGAGTGTAAACCTTGAAAAAGTGTGTACGTGTTTCATATATCTGACATTTATTAAGGTTTGTGTTGCCTCTAAAAACTAGTTCATTTATCAGGCTCAATTAACCTACTGCATGATGATTTTAGTGTTTTGTATTCACCAGGTGGCAGCACTGCTCTCTGCGTTAACAGCTTACAACATGGTTACGTGGGTTTGTAATAGGCTAAGTCAATCGCCATACAATTTTTTTCTATCTGGCTTTTACTGTTGTATAGGCGAAGGACTGGCTTGTCAAAAACGTACGCATTTTCATGAAACGTGAAACCTTACAAAACAGCAATAAACGTATTTTATGTCTGTATGCATTCTTACATGTACATCACTAAAGTTACCTGACAATAACCATGTACAAGTGTGAAATTATTACCTTTTTGTCAGAACGCATGTGCTCCAGACATTTGACAGATAACCGGATGTTGTGTGAGTGCGATTACAAAACGAGAATCTCATAGGTCAATATAAGGTCACACTAAGAATTGCTGTCTGCTGGCCCACTCTGGCCTCATTCAACGGGTGGCCACCACCACCCCACACGAGATCGCGTTAGACCATGTGACCCAAAGACAACATCATGTGCACAGTATGGCGGCTATTTATGAAATCTTTTCTATGTGACCAATAAATGTACTCATAAATAATTCTTTGGAACACATTTCTTCTGCTTCTTGACGCCCAAGTGTCGGGTGTATACGTCACGGAATACACACGTGAAACAGTTAGTGCGTATCGATTTTAAAATCTGCGCATACATTTTCTATGGGTGGGGCTTCCACCCTAGGTCAATAATGGGGCGTATGATTCTGCCTAGGGTTTGCAAACGTTTGCCCACCAAAAAAATCTAATTCAGACCTCAATTATGCAAGTTCATCTGCAAAATTTGTATTACGTGAACATGTTTAAGCACTATTTTGCGAATGGATTTTCTAATTTTGCTAATTAATTTTCAGTTTTCACACCCTTGAGTTATCAACTAGGAAAATGGAAGGAAACAATTAATTAGTTTATAATTTCAGTTTTGACCAAACTACATGTCTTTGTGTGAGGATATACGAATATCCCTGTAGCAGACGTATTTAACAAGATTTAACAAGATTGCCATCCCAAACAACAAGTTCCAGATGGCAAAGTGGACAAGGAAGCCATTGGCTTATCGAGAGTCCAACAATTTTCTCATCTATGTGTAGCCCACCCTTATCAAATATCTGTCAATTCTATTTTTAAACATATTCACACTACTAGCATTAACACAATCATTTGGCAGTTTGTTCCATTCATTTATCACCCTCTGTGAGAAAGAGTACTTTCTCATGTCCAACCTACACTGCTCCTTAACTAATGCTGCTTTGTGTCCTCTGGTTCTACTACCTTCTTTAAGTTTGAAGAACATATTCCTATCAACATCCTCATAACCGTTCACTATTTTAAATACTTCTATTTGGTCTCCTCTTAGTCTCCTGGTCTCTAGTGTATGACCATACAAAATAACAGAAAGCTCCTTCGTAATTTCGATTGCCTTTAGATTAATGCTATGCCCCTATTTTTAAAAGTACAAACCTGAATTTGCAAACAAAAGATTGTATTACAATAACAAAGATTGTGAAGTAATAATGACGAAAATAGTAAATAACTTATAAGGAAGTCATTCAAAGGTTGGGTGTGTTTATCTATATGGTTTCTTTGTGTACATAGTGTATATATGTACTGGAACGTGAATAGTGTAGCTCTTAAGCTCTTCTTCTCACCCCTGGGGTGTATTACATTGTAATGTAATAGATTATTACATTGCAATGTAATAGACATTGCATTGTAATACATTACTATTACTTAGTTTCCTTCCTATTACTATTACATGCTGAAGACAATGTAAATAATATATTACATTTCAAGCTATTACTATTAAATTTTTTATCGGAACTATTTTGTTTTGATTAAACATTTACATATTTAGTCACTTACATAGATTCAACTTAACTAATGGGTGTATAATTAATTAAATTACAATTAACTCATAAGTTTCCCAATTAAATTAACCTCACACAATTCCAGTTGGATGTAGAAGTTTAATATATTCAATGGAATGAAACAAAAAAGCAATGTCACTCTCATATAACACAGTCTGATTATCCCATAGTAGACCCATATTGCTTTGGTGCTGCTTATTGGCTCAAGGATAGGGTGTTCTTCACACTTCTGGTCAATAGTGTGCAAGTTAGCTACCAACTGAAAAAAACTCAGAAAAGTTGGTATAAGCCCCTGGATTTTGTTCAAACTTTACCCAGCATGGCAGGCTGGCAGCTAGGGTTAGGAGATGTCAATGATTGATTGATTGATTCAGATGTTAAAAACAGTCTGTTTAGTGCTGGAAGCCTGGAACCCTTATCCTGCTTCAGTGAATGAATGAAAGAATAGGCTTGTGTGAAAAGGATAGATGGCTGGTGGACCTGGCTTCAAATGACCAATTAGCCATGCAGCAGTCACACTGTCACAGTGTCTCCTGCTATTAGTGCTAAAGTTCATTGACTGTCATGATTCGGATACTAAACCATTTTGTCACCACTGTTGTAAAATAAATACATTAATTAATAAAACTGCATGTGAACGACTGAACATGATGCTTGTCCAAGTCTCATTATGTCAAAATACAGAAATTTTTGGTCTGATTATTTTCAATGAAATTGAATTTTGATGTGATTGAAATGTTCAATTGTAATAGCAAAGTAATAGCTCAATTACTATTACTTTGTTTTCGATTGCGTTCTGTTCCATCTATTACTATTACTTGAACAACGGTAATTGTTACTATTACATATTACTATTACCCCAGGCCTGCAAGTTCTTCTTCACCCTGCTCCCCTGTTGGGTGTGGGCCATGTCATTTAATTTGGTCTGACATCTTAATGAGTCGTCTCAGTATATCGCAATCCTCTGCCATTCACTGTTGGCTGATCAAACCTGCCCTTTTGAGATCTCTGTATCCGACCATCTTAATTTCGGTCTTCCTCTTCTTCTACCACCCTCTTCTGTCTTCCTCTTCTTCTTCTTCTTCTACCACCCTCTTCTGTCTTCCTCTTCTTCTTCTTCTACCACCCTCTTCTGTCTTCCTCTTCTTCTTCTACCACCCTCTTCTGTCTTCCTCTTCTTCTTCTTCTTCTACCACCCTCTTCTGTCTTCCTCTTCTTCTTCTTCTTCTACCACCCTCTTCTGTCTTCTACTTCTTCTTCTTCTACCACCCTCTTCTGTCTTCTACTTCTTCTTCTTCTACCACCCTCTTCTGTCTTCTTCTTCTTCTTCTACCACCCTCTTCTGTCTTCCTCTTCTTCTTCTTCTTCTACCACCCTCTTCTGTCTTCCTCTTCTTCTTCTTCTACCACCCTCTTCTGTCTTCCTCTTCTTCTTCTTCTACCACCCTCTTCTGTCTTCCTCTTCTTCTACCACCCTCTTCTGTCTTCCTCTTCTTCTTCTACCACCCTCTTCTGTCTTCCTCTTCTTCTTCTTCTTCTACCACCCTCTTCTGTCTTCCTCTTCTTCTTCTTCTTCTACCACCCTCTTTTGTCTTCTACTTCTTCTACCACCCTCTTCTGTCTTCTTCTTCTTCTTCTACCACCCTCTTCTGTCTTCCTCTTCTTCTTCTTCTTCTACCACCCTCTTCTGTCTTCTACTTCTTCTTCTTCTACCACCCTCTTCTGTCTTCTTCTTATTCTTCTACCACCCTCTTCTGTCTTCCTCTTCTTCTTCTTCTTCTACCACCCTCTTCTGTCTTCTACTTCTTCTTCTTCTACCACCCTCTTCTGTCTTCTTCTTCTTCTTCTACCACCCTCTTCTGTCTTCCTCTTCTTCTTCTTCTTCTACCACCCTCTTCTGTCTTCCTCTTCTTCTTCTTCTACCACCCTCTTCTGTCTTCCTCTTCTTCTTCTACCACCCTCTTCTGTCTTCCTCTTCTTCTTCTACCACCCTCTTCTGTCTTCCTCTTCTTCTTCTACCACCCTCTTCTGTCTTCCTCTTCTTCTTCTACCACCCTCTTCTGTCTTCCTCTTCTTCTTCTACCACCCTCTTCTGTCTTCTTCTTCTACCACCCTCTTCTGTCTTCCTCTTCTTCTTCTACCACCCTCTTCTGTCTTCCTCTTCTTCTTCTACCACCCTCTTCTGTCTTCCTCTTCTTCTTCTACCACCCTCTTCTGTCTTCCTTTTCTTCTTCTACCACCCTCTTCTGTCTTCCTCTTCTTCTTCTTCTTCTACCACCCTCTTCTGTCTTCCTCTTCTTCTTCTTCTTCTACCACCCTCTTCTGTCTTCCTCTTCTTCTTCTTCTTCTACCACCCTCTTCTGTCTTCCTCTTCTTCTTCTTCTTCTACCACCCTCTTCTGTCTTCCTCTTCTTCTTCTTCTTCTACCACCCTCTTCTGTCTTCCTCTTCTTCTTCTTCTACCACCCTCTTCTGTCTTCTACTTCTTCTTCTACCACCCTCTTCTGTCTTCCTCTTCTTCTTCTTCTACCACCCTCTTCTGTCTTCCTCTTCTTCTTCTACCACCCTCTTCTGTCTTCCTTTTCTTCTTCTACCACCCTCTTCTGTCTTCCTCTTCTTCTTCTTCTACCACCCTCTTCTGTCTTCTACTTCTTCTTCTTCTACCACCCTCTTCTGTCTTCCTCTTCTTCTTCTACCACCCTCTTCTGTCTTCCTCTTCTTCTTCTACCACCCTCTTCTGTCTTCCTCTTCTTCTTCTTCTTCTACCACCCTCTTCTGTCTTCCTCTTCTTCTTCTACCACCCTCTTCTGTCTTCTACTTCTTCTTCTACCACCCTCTTCTGTCTTCCTCTTCTTCTTCTACCACCCTCTTCTGTCTTCCTCTTCTTCTTCTTCTACCACCCTCTTCTGTCTTCCTCTTCTTCTTCTTCTACCACCCTCTTCTGTCTTCCTCTTCTTCTTCTACCACCCTCTTCTGTCTTCCTCTTCTTCTTCTACCACCCTCTTCTGTCTTCCTCTTCTTCTTCTTCTACCACCCTCTTCTGTCTTCCTCTTCTTCTTCTTCTACCACCCTCTTCTGTCTTCCTCTTCTTCTTCTACCACCCTCTTCTGTCTTCCTCTTCTTCTTCTACCACCCTCTTCTGTCTTCTTCTTCTTCTTCTACCACCCTCTTCTTCTTCTACCACCCTCTTCTGTCTTCCTCTTCTTCTTCTTCTTCTACCACCCTCTTCTGTCTTCTACTTCTTCTTCTTCTACCACCCTCTTCGGTCTTCCTCTTCTTCTTCTTCTACCACCCTCTTCTGTCTTCCTCTTCTTCTTCTTCTACCACCCTCTTCTGTCTTCTACTTCTTCTTCTTCTACCACCCTCTTCTGTCTTCCTCTTCTTCTTCTTCTACCACCCTCTTCTGTCTTCCTCTTCTTCTTCTACCACCCTCTTCTGTCTTCCTCTTCTTCTTCTACCACCCTCTTCTGTCTTCCTCTTCTTCTTCTTCTACCACCCTCTTCTGTCTTCTACTTCTTCTTCTTCTACCACCCTCTTCTGTCTTCCTCTTCTTCTTCTTCTACCACCCTCTTCTGTCTTCCTCTTCTTCTTCTACCACCCTCTTCTGTCTTCCTCTTCTTCTTCTTCTTCTTCTACCACCCTCTTCTGTCTTCCTCTTCTTCTTCTTCTTCTACCACCCTCTTCTGTCTTCTACTTCTTCTTCTACCACCCTCTTCTGTCTTCCTCTTCTTCTTCTACCACCCTCTTCTGTCTTCCTCTTCTTCTTCTACCACCCTCTTCTGTCTTCCTCTTCTTCTTCTTCTACCACCCTCTTCTGTCTTCCTCTTCTTCTTCTTCTTCTACCACCCTCTTCTGTCTTCTACTTCTTCTTCTTCTACCACCCTCTTCTGTCTTCCTCTTCTTCTTCTACCACCCTCTTCTGTCTTCCTCTTCTTCTTCTACCACCCTCTTCTGTCTTCCTCTTCTTCTTCTACCACCCTCTTCTGTCTTCCTCTTCTTCTTCTACCACCCTCTTCTGTCTTCCTCTTCTTCTTCTTCTACCACCCTCTTCTGTCTTCCTCTTCTTCTACCACCCTCTTCTGTCTTCCTCTTCTTCTTCTTCTTCTACCACCCTCTTCTGTCTTCCTCTTCTTCTTCTTCTACCACCCTCTTCTGTCTTCATCTTCTTCTTCTTCTACCACCCTCTTCTGTCTTCCTCTTCTTCTTCTTCTTCTACCACCCTCTTCTGTCTTCCTCTTCTTCTTCTACCACCCTCTTCTGTCTTCTTCTTCTTCTTCTACCACCCTCTTCTGTCTTCTTCTTCTTCTTCTACCACCCTCTTCTGTCTTCCTCTTCTTCTTCTTCTACCACCCTCTTCTGTCTTCCTCTTCTTCTTCTTCTACCACCCTCTTCTGTCTTCCTCTTCTTCTTCTTCTACCACCCTCTTCTGTCTTCCTCTTCTTCTTCTTCTTCTACCACCCTCTTCTGTCTTCCTCTTCTTCTTCTTCTTCTACCACCCTCTTCTGTCTTCTTCTTCTTCTTCTACCACCCTCTTCTGTCTTCCATGCTGTCTTTGTCACTCTCCTCACTCATTCTCTGTGTGTGTCCTGTCCATCTCAGTCTGCTTCCCGCCTCCTTCATCCTCTGGGTGTTTCTTCATCCCAATCTCTTCTCTTAATTACGCCATCTCCCTTCTGCCTTACATATTCTCCGAGCCTAGTTGTTACCTGCTGCCAGTAGCTTTATAGCTTTTGTTGGTTACTAATTTCAGAATTTGTGTGCCCGACACTGGGCTTCATGGAATTCCTACACACCGACTGGCTTGCTCAGATGATAACATGGCAACGACCCAGTGGTTGTTACGGCATAATGAAACGTAAGACATCGTTCCACGGGATTGCTGCAGGTGATAATGACGAATACGAATATCTTAGCGACAATTCCAAATCTGATTCAGCCCCCCAGGTTAATGCGATCAGCCGTAATCAAGGTGACACACAGAATGACATCGGTAATGTAATACATCCTGTGGCGAAAGCCATTGATGGCACGCCGAACGAAGAGGAGAAACACGCCAGATTTGATCACAATGGAATTGAGAATGTAGACAATCCTGGCCTGAAGCGTCCAGTAAACGAAGCTGGACCTCTTGGGCAGCAACACCTGCAGTATAAGCCCGCAACAGGGCAACCTCTTGGGCAGCAACACCTGCAGTATAAGCCCGCAACAGGGCAACCTCTTGGGCAGCAACACCTGCAGTATAAGCCCGCAACAGGCCAACCTCTTGGGCAGCAACACCTGCAATATAAGCCCGCAACAGGCCAACCTCTTGGGCAGCAACACCTGCAGTATAAGCCCGCAGCAGGCCAACCTCTTGTGCAGCAACACCTGCAGGATAATCCCGGAAAAGGCCGACCGCGGCAGTGGTACCAGGAGCAACGCGGGGGCAAGATGTTACAGCGGCGACTGCACAACGTTCCTGAGTTGCAGCGGAAATCCAGCAGCTACAAGACTCGCAGACTGCTAGTGGAAGAGACTTTGCCAGGTAATTGTTGATTGTAGAGTAGACTCCGCCTAACAGAAACGTGGGTAACATAATCCACGGTTTCACCCACTCTCACTCAATGCTTCCACAATATATCTGCAGCTGTTTAGCTGTTTGGGACGGAATCATTTCGTAGTTCCGCTGTGCTAACAAGTGCCGCTTATTATAATCACGTCCGCCAGTTAATATAATCACATACACAAAAAACGAGGCACTGTAGCGCGAAATAACAGGTTTTCCTGGAAAACACGACGGTGTTTGACTATAAATCAGTGTTTTTATCACAAAAGAACGATACATTTAATTAATCATTGTACATGTAAAACGGTAAGATATTACATAAAGTGAAATATTATTGACTTTGGCTGTTGCCATGCGGACAAGCCTTTGCGAAATTATCTATCCAAGAAAATAATAATATCTAAGAAAACGTGTCGTTCGAGAACACCAGTTTAAGAAATTTCGTAGCTACTATGCAGTAATTCGATACGGACGAAATTAAATTCAGTTGTTTGTCATACATTCACTTCCACGTAATTCTTAGTAAAAAATTTTTCGGAAATTCGTTTAAGCGAATGAACTGCTTAATGTAATCAATTTGTTCTGGCCCGAAGTTATTATGTTAAGTGGAGTCCACTGTGTATAGAATAGTAACATGGCAGAATGTCATGTGATAAAACCGACATATTGCTGGAAATTGTAAGTATTAAAACAGAACGAATTATAAAATACCATGCGTGTATTTTTGGTAGACATTGCTACCTACTTCCTTTGTGGTATCAACCCCTTTATATAAACAATAATAACAGCATTATTCGAACTTGTCATACACTCGTACTTTCTGGATTCGGTAAATAAGGCAAATTTGTGTGATTTTCTTGTTTTCGATGGCAACTTTTGGAATAAAAAGGTATGATAGTAGGCCCGTCCTCGTGTTTTATTTTGGGTCCGGCGTGCACAGTTACCTGGGAATTTCTTGGATGATTTCTTTTAAAATGTTACAGTTAATAATTATAATAATTCTCTCAAAAAGAGGGGTTCGTTCGTTCGTTCGTTCGTTCGAGGACGGGCATAAATAATTAATATATGTTGATTTTATTAGAGGTCACGGATGTATTTTGTATACAAATTGCAGTGTGCTTTCAGCATGGGGTGGACTGACTGCGATGATGATAACGTTGACATTTCGTTGTTGGTTGACAGACGGCTGCCTGTCCCATAAGACGGCAGTGGCTGCCGGCGCCCTCAGCCAGTTCCTGCGCTACATGCTCGTGCCCGGTTCGCCCTTCTACCAGCGCCACACGCGCCTCACCGGAGTCAACTACCTGCTCAACCCGCAGAGCCTACGCTCGCAGTCGCTACAGCCGGGGATACTAGCGCCTCGCGAAGAGGCACAGGACGCGGCCGACCGGAAACGCGAAGGCGACGATGCAGGGAAGGGCAACGACAACGTGGAGATCGACCCGAAGAATGATTACGACGACAACGATAAACAGTTGCCCGAGATTGACGCCATTGATGACGACGTGAATCGCCACGGGGGTGACGAACACCGAGCACTAGGTGGCGACGGCGGAGTACCGGCGCCAAAGGACGACGGCGTCGACAACGAGGCTAAACAGAAGGATGACTCCTACGTGTACGATCCGAATAAAATCGACGTCGCCAATGATGAAGAGGAGAGAAAAGGAGAAATCTCACTGGACGAAGCGGACAAACACGCTTTTGTCGACGGGAACACATCGAACGTCACCGCGATGTCGCTGTTCAAGGCGTATGTCCTTTTGCTTCTTGTCATGTTTGTCTTGGTTGTGTCAATGTGCAAGTTTCTCCGGAGGCATCGTGTGCTCATCCGATATCGCCATCGATGATGCTGTAGGGCATTTATCGGTCATATCGCCATCTCCAGGGTCGTTTTAATTATTGAGATTGCCACCGTTGGGTATTACCGGTCAAATTACAGGGTTTCAGGTGGCGATAGTTAACGTTTTAGCAAGTAATTACAGGATCTAACTAGATTTAACAATATTTAACAAAATTGCCATCCAAGGCAACACATAATTGAGCAACAAAAATAATGTGCATATGATGATCGGAATCAATAATTTTTATAGTTGCCAAACGGACATTTCTTGTCGAATTTGATTAATTTACGAATGAAAAGAAAGAAGCAGTAAACGATAATATAATCAGAAATTGGACATGACGTTTGCTTGCGCTTACAGCAGTTTTATTTGTGAATTAAATATTCCACATGAACCGATGCAGAGTGATTTAGATGAGGTGATTTCAGTACTATAGCTACGCATAATTAAATTATTCTGGTGTACTTGAAATGTGTAATATAATAATAATATAATAATAAAGAACTGTCAAATGTCTCACAGTACAGCTAAATTACCATTGTTATACTTCAAGCTTTAACCGTTATTGGTGTAACGTATTTACCGTCAGAACTTGTATGTAAGGTAAATTGGCAGACCAATAAATCGTTTGGTGAAAAACGTCATATTTCACCTTCAGGGGTGAAGATTTATTGGTCTATATTCTGTTGCCGTACATCGTGTGTCGTGCCATACATCGTGTGTCGTGCCATACATCGTGTGTCGTGCCATACATCGTGTGTCGTGCCATACATCGTGCGTCGTAAAACTATGTCGTGAAACTGGCATATTTGATTTCATCATTGAATGCCAATGTTTCACTAGATTCGAATGCAAATGCCATTTTCCAGGAACGCATGCAAATGTTTTGGGGTCGCATTCAAATGCAAATGTTTTGGTTACACATTTGCAAATGCATTTGAATTAATTTCAAATGTTTTGGCTTTATATTAACAATTTGTTTTATTTGGAGAAAAAACAACGTAATGTATACAAACATATTATTAATTTATTTAATAAATACAGTAATACATTACTGTAACCACTAAGTACCACTACATACCAGTCCCACTACATGAACATGTCTGTAGAGTCATACACTGAGTCACACAGTTCCAGGCCTGCAGACGTGGTGGAAGTGGGAGGGAGGAATGGACAATTGACAGTTTACTTGGAACCATGGCAGGGAATGAAAGGCTAATTCTTCAGGCAAGCCAGAATGGAAGGGGAACCCAAGACAACACTTGGAAGATAACCTGGTAGATAATTACAGCTACCACTAATCAATATTTCTGGCTGTAAATATTCAGGGCTGGCATTGCTAATGTTTACCCCCCAATGAGTTGCCACCCCAACCCACCCTAACAGTGCCAACACAACACAAGGGAGTCATTTGTCTGCATTGTTTGATTTGTTTCAATGAACAGGTAATCTCTGAAGCCATCAACCTATAGACCAGTTGGTATTTTCGTGTTATATGAATAACAGCTCAGGCATTGACCAGTTGACCTACAGAGCACTTTTTCAAAGAGCACGTTGTGAAAGTGGATTCACAGGTCATACAATGTTGTGAACTTGTGAAAGTGAATTTAACAATAATAATGATTCAAAGAATTACGCATGCATTTGATAGTACATTTGATTGTGCATTTGACAAATCAAATGTTTGTGGGTCACATTCAAATGCAAATGTTTAAGGTATGCATTCAAATGCAAATGCATAAAAAATATGGAGGCATTTGAATGCGCATTCAAATGCTCAACATTCAAATGCATTTGCATTTATTAACAAGCCTGATTGATATAATGTTTAAACATATTAACCGTCGGTCAGTTAACCAATGAAAAAAAACCGTTGTACATTCCTTTGAATCGGGTTTCATTGTTCGAACTGCACAGTTGGTATGGAATATGGAAACATTAATGTTCACATACTGTACGTGAATCGATCTTTAATGTGAAGTCGGTGGCGTCTTTAAATATATCGCATTTATTCAAATGTTTTGCATACATAGATATTAATTGTTAATGAATGTTGTGTTCAGTTGTCAGAAAATGTATATAAAATTTACACATGTGATTCTATTTACTGTATATTTAAATATCAATAAATATGCATTACCACATTGCGGCTAATGCATATAACATAATGCTGCTGAAATGTGATTGAATAATTGTTATATGTTTGTGCTAGTTGAGATTACGTATGTTGATTGTATGATTATTGTTAATTATTGCTTACATGGATATGTAACTTGCTGTTATTGAACTGCCTACATATTGAATATTGCCACAGTTGTGTGCGTGCACCTGAACGATTCCGTAAGGAATTATAAACCCACTTAGTAGCAGGCATCCGTCCGTCTCGGGAGACGATGGACTGCGCCCGGGTTGAGGGTCATCACTGGGTCGGACAGCGTCTGTTGTGGCTGGTGAGTCCAATGCGAGAGTGACAGTCTAAACCCGCTAAACACCACGTTTTGAAATGCGATGTGTGTCAGGGTACTGGAACTTCATCTTTTCTGGTTAAATGCGTGACTCCCAAATGAGTTGATTACTGAAATTCCACACAAACATGGCCGCCACATAAAACTGGACTCGATTAAGACAGACGTAGTGATGGCGCCACCTCACGGAGTATATCTGATCTAATACTACTAATCCTGCATGCCTACTATTGCCTAGTCGTAGACCCAATCCCCGTTCGTCTGTTTTATTTGTGTATCTATGGCTCGATCTAACGTAAGTTTATATAATTTGTTTTAATAATAAGGTGCATGTGTAATTAATCAAAAAGCTATTTTAATGCCATGCTTCGTTGTCTGTTGATATTGTCAATGACGTGTGTGTGTCGTTCGTAGCAACGTGCGTTTGATGTATGTTCTTAACGGCTATTGATCAGTGAGCTGTGCGATAACGTGATATGTTACATTAATGACCAGTAAATAAACATATCTAACACATCGACATTTTGGTAGCAGTCTTCATTCGTACATAAAGTGTACTGATAACAACACGCATCGACCGGCCGGTCGGTCGGTCGGTCGGTCGATGCCAGTAATGAGGCAGCAGCGTCCCTAAAATATCGGCAGGAATTTGTAATCCATAGAACATATTTCTCTTCCAATGATGTTTCCTCCCTATTTATTACCTGGCGCTCCGAAGTCGTGATAACAAAGGTCGCCTGAATAGAAATTGGCAACGAAAACATGAATGAAATGCTGCTCCAATTGGTGATATAGTTCCGGGTAAGCATGGCCTTTTGCCGAACACAAGCTGAATTAACAACATTTGTTATGTAGGCCCTATGCATATGATTACCGCTTGCTAATGTTTCGTCTGCGACATTATGCGGTTGTGTGTTATGCTACATACGCAGCTGTCAACAGACGATGAGCACGCGCCCTGACGTCACGGTCTGAAATAAACTTGCAGCGCCACGGACCGCCATTAGTCTCCATCAATAATTCGAAATGTACGTAGGAACGAGGATTTTAACGAAATGAACAAATATGTTAATATTTATTATCCTTTGTACATAGCGTTAAGAGTAGCTTAACGCTAGCCGCAGTTTTGCGTATTAAAACACTATTTTTGTTCTTCAATAACGAAATACATTATTGTTACTACAGAGCCATAACATAATAATAAGTACGAATGCAATATGCGCAGTAGTAAACATTTTACTAGGTACAAACTTTCAATTGTTCTGTATTCTATTAGGCATGTGCAGGTGAGCGGCCATGAAAAGTGTCAACTGTTCGGAACTATCGGACCGGGACAGCGGCCACAGTCGAGAGGCGATCACTGCAGGTGTTTGTTCGACCGGCGTGCTCAAACCAACGGTGTCACCGCGGCAACACGCACGACTTGGTGCGGCGTGCCAAACAGAGGCAACCGACGCCATTCAACTTTAACGTTCGACCGGAATATTAGCGAGCGCCTGACTCGGGGTTGACCCCGGGACACGGATTTACCGAGGTCCGTACGCCGCTACGCGACGGCCGCCGATCGCGAGAACGCCGCTGTAGAGGTGCCAGTTGCTGCGCGGCCGACGCAGCCAGACAGACGGACGGGATGGGGTGCCTGCAGTCGAAAGACAAACATGACTTCAGCTCCACCGACCCACCGACGAGGAAGGTCGATCCCCGACTGCCGTTCGAGACCTATCGGCAGGTGTTCAATATGAGGAACTCGTGGAAGGCGGTGACACGCTCCATGGAAGACACGGCGAAGGACACGCTCATAAGGTGAGGACGTGGCGCTACAACCGTCCGCTGGCGTTTCTCATGATCGGGGTCGTTTGCAAGAAACTGTTAAACGAACATAGGTATGCGTCTCTGACAGTGGCGCAAAGGGATAGCCCAAGTCAAGCTTAGTCACTCATTAGTTTACCTTGCTACCTTGTTATGGCGCAACGGCTTACATACGAAACAAATCAAAGCTTTAAGCTGAAGGAGGACATGGCCCACTGCCCCATAAATCGCCACTGCTATCTAGGCATCTCTGGTCAAGCGCACTCACCTGTTTAAGGGTGTTTTCATATAGACACCCTACACTTATTGGAAATTAGATAAATGTAAACAGTAACACGTGGTGGATCGTCGTGACAATAGACGCCACAGCAGAGAAAATAAAATCAAGGGATGCAATTACAGCGATATGATTAAGGCAGAATAATGCAACATTGTTGGCAGGTAGTACAAGCTGTGACCAGAGCAAGAAACAATGCGGCATTAACGTGGATTGCCAAATGCGTTCATAAGGTATTAGGCATGCCGTGCGCGAGACACCGCTGTAATGCTGCTGGTCAGTCATTGTCAGCGTAGATAATGAGCAGGCAGCGGCTGTTCATTGCACTGTAATACTAACCAACTATGCGACTAGCGAACAAGTGGATATTGAATGATGTCAATTCGGTTTACCTAGGTGACAACTGTCTCCAGTAAACAATTTCTCATATTTATTAGAATATTTTGTATTGTCACACATCTTTATAGATATAGATGGGTTGAGGGTCAACAGATCTGGATGGAGGGTGAAATCGTGATGTGACATGGTAATATGACACGAAGAAACGCTGCAGGCATCACGGCATTTAAGACAACTAACAATTAATTGTTGATGTTCACATTTAGTTTTACCAGGGAGTTTTATGTCCAACAAGTTAGCGTTAGACGAGCACTCTATGCACGTCAGGACAGGACACGATGGGCCAATATACATGTAGATTTACGGTTGGCACCGCACTCACGTTGAAACCAACAAGGTAAATACAACTGACAGCAAAATAGACCTTTAGCATTCTGAATAGCCACGGTAACTACGTGAAACCTTGCTATGGAAGGTGTTGACTCTGGCTGCATGTGTGCACATTAATAATTTTGGCAATCAGCTATGGCACAGGTGTCACAAACTCTAAACAGATGTGATGGATTTGATTCGACGAGGAGCGCTTCAAAGTTGCTGCCGCCACCTCCTGTGGACACGCCGTTGAACAGATTGTTCTTTCTCACGCGGCTCGGTTCCGCCGTACGCACACCGCCTGTTTGTTTCGGAGTGTATTGAAAACATACACCGATCATACAGGGCTTGCAGTCGTGTCTCGTTTATCCGTTCTTCGATAATCCATTTTCTCCAGTAAGGCACACTTTTGTGTGGGAACAATATAATGATCATATGGTATATTACTTCATTATTCCGCCATTCACGGTTCGTTAATCCAGCCGAAAATAGTGTGCATGTAGATTAACGAGAATCGCGGAGAATCGCATCCTTTGTGTTACAGAACAGTAATAAGACTAGTTGGTGCCATTTTTTTTTAGTTTTCCCAGACAACGAACAAAACTGAATGTTGGGCAGTCTTCGGTTTACAATGTCAAGTTGTCAACAGTGGAATGAGTACGCGAATGAGCCAAGGATGAGCGTGGTCAATAGGTTGGATCTTCAAGTGAATAAATGTTATTATGTTTCCTGCAGGCTTAACGCTAGCACCGAGTGTGTTCCACAGAGTTGATGCGGCGACCGAGAAGGCCCTGGTTCAGGCGTTTGTCTTCAATAAAACGTAGACCAGAACTAGATGGTCGGAGCTGCCAATGCTTTCTTGCAGGAGTGAGCAGCGAATGTAAATATCACCCAAGAAGGTCTAATCCCTTGCCCGTGTAAAGTCATCGGTCACCCGCTGGGAGTATTTGCCCGTCGGACGTAAGGTCGAACTGTTGGATACACGACCCTATTGTTCGAATCGCGCTAAGTTCTAGCACAAACTAATTAAGGACACATCGAATAGCAACAGCGTTACGGTTGACTACAGTTGACCCTCTCAGTTTGACGTGCATGCGAGATTATAGCAGAACAACAAAGGTACTAACAAATTTGAACAAAGGTTTAAATAAATTATGTCGGTTACTTCCAGGCAAGTTGTTTTCTGTAAATGCTTTGAATCGCAAATGCCTGGGATACATGCCGAGACAGATTGTTTTCGCTAGTGTTTACTTTTCTTGCAAGGAGTTTCTCACACGTTAACCTTATTTCAGCATTTTTGTTTAGTCGTTGATATTGGTTTCCTTAAAGTAGAGTTATATATTAGATATCAGAAGTTGTCGTTTCATAGAATGGGAGACCGGGGCTAGGCGTATACAGGGCCAAGTTGTTACAGAGTCGTTATACGAAAACATAGCAGACATATGACGATACCATCGACAGTAGTTGGTTGGACGTCCTCCACCAGACACGCTGTCCAGAAATGGGTTGTTAAAAAGACGAAATTAAAAAGATGTGGACAAAAAATAACTTTTTACCACCTAAAACTTGTTTTGGTATGCCCACATAATATCATCTCACGCAGTCAATTTTTTGTTTTGTGAATGAAACTTAATCAGTTAATCGACCAATCAATCAGTCAGTGATTTATTTCTATCAACCAATAGTACAAATTCCATTATTACAAAATACAACTCCATTTGCAACATGTAAAACATAAAATAAACAATAGAGTGTTGGTGGAAAGGGAGTGAGCAGAAGTGTGATACTTATCTATGGTTCACCCACAACTAGAATAGTTATGTATGACACAAATACAATATTTTCCAATAAATATAAATTACAAATCCGTAACTAATAACTAATGCCTACAATGCCAACAACATATAATGTTTTAATACATAGAAAGAAGATGTAACTTATACGTTTTTTTAGCAGTTAGTGGTGTTTTCATGCAACCAATACCATAGTTTTACTCCACACACATAAATGCGCAATGATTTTATGTTAGTACGCACACGATGACTTCTGTAGTTATCTCTCTGTCGAGTACCATGTGTTGAAACATACAGCTTAATCATGTTTTGCAAACTATTAGGTAGCACATTGTGATACGCCTTATACATAACTAGGTCTACACATTTCAAAATACGCAGTTGCTTAAAAAGGGTGCTGATAAGTTTCAATCTTGTTAAATCTTGTTAATCATTTATGGCACAGCCTTAATTGAGTAAATAATCAATATTACACGATACACTGAAATGTGTATGTGAGTGCGTACGAAGAAGTCGCATTACATATCGCCATTCACTATTTCGTACTCCATTCAATAATTTGTATTCCATTCACAGTTATATTAACACATTCTTTTCTGTAACAACGTGCCCCGTATGATGTAGCAACGTGCCCCGTATGATGTAGCAACGTGCCCCGTATGATGTAACAACTTGCCCCGTATGATGTAACAACGTGCCCCGTTTGATGTAACAACGTGCCCCGTATGATGTAACAACGTGCCCCGTATGATGTAACAACTTGCCCCGTATGATGTAACAACGTGCCCCGTTTGATGTAACAACTTGCCCGGCTTACGGGGCTAGTTGTTATAGTCGACCGCGCCTGGGAAACTTCACATTTTATTAACACGAATAATAAGTTTAATGTGTTTGACAGAAATAATGCATCTAACATACACAAAAAAGTTACTTTAACTGAAATTTGTAACAACTAGCCCCGGTCTTCCCTATGCCACCACAGCTTCGCCCAACCCGTCGTTTGGGAAAATACGCATCAAAGTTTAGGTGGCATAGCTGGAGAAAATGAGTTGCTGTTCGCATGCATTATATGGAGCAGCTGTTCCGATTAAGTAAGGGAAACGCTGCTACAACCAGGACGCGATCACAGGCCGTTGATCTTAGCACAATCACGCCAGTGTTGAAACGAGTCCACGATTTGGTGGAGGTTAATATAAGTTGAAAATTGGCTACATGTAAAAACGTCCTATAAAATATGATGGATACTAAAGTAAGCAGCAAGTGTTATCAATCACACGTAATGCCTGTGCATCTAAATGCGGAATGTTTAATGTCAGAAGTCAAACCATAGCGTCGTAACTTGTGTGAGTTGGCGTACACTCCATTATGTGAACGTGCGGCAAATATTAATATGTTAGTTACCACCAAGTGATTCAACATCGTAAGAGAGCACACTGGCTTAGCAGTGCCGACAGCGCAAGAGCAGTAACACCAATATACACTGATCGCTAATAACAACAGCAGTAGGTGATTTATGTTGGGCTGAGCCTGCCTACGTTCACGACGCTCCGTCGCGGTCGTTATGTTGAAAAGAGACATATGAAATTTGTCCCATAACAACAAGAAAAATATCCAGTGAAGGGTATTTTTATGATGGGTGCCAGCAGTTCAAATCCAATTGTTTGAAATTACTTAAATCATATGCACGCCGTGATTGCAATGAACGGCAAATACAAACATAATATAACTTTTCTTTTAATCTCAATTATAAAGTTTATTCATTACTACTACAACGTTTCGGCAAACGTCGGCGCCTTCTTTAGCAAGTAAACTTTGGGACAAACAAGACTCGAGGAGCACAACAAGGGCGCTGAGACCATCACAACCAGACGGTTTACCAGTGAATAGATGAGAGAGTCGTCAACATTAGTACACAAGTCAGCAATCACAGACCATGTCAACAGAAATAACTGCATGATTGACTGGAACGGAGCCACGGTGATTGACAGAGAGAGCAACAGAAGTGTGAGACGGATAAAGCATATCTACATTCGTCACAAAAACAACATGGATCATGGATCGAGAGGGATACCGACTCAGTCACGTGAAGGATAGCCTGCTCGTCATGCCATCTGACGAGCAGAAGAAGAACAACCGATGGTTTTACCAGAACTTCGTAGTAGTGAGTAAACTGCATAGTTGTGGTTACAAGAAAATCTAAATGATGTTATTCCCCCAACTTGTCGAACATGTTCCCGAAAAAAGCTTGATACAAGTGTACCTACAAACGCATTTGAATAATGTTCAAATGTTTTGTTTGCGAAAAAACAAAACATGAACCGAATATACTCGTTAATGTTTGAGGCATATTCGTTAAAATAGTAGATTAAATTGAATTGGAATTTACTGCTTATGGCTTCATATGTGTGTGTGTGTGTGTGTGTGTGTGTGTGTGTGTGTGTGTGTGTGTGTGTGTGTGTGTATGTATGTATGTATATATATATATATATATATATATATATATATATATATATATATATATATATATATATATATATATATATATATATGTGTGTATGTATATATATATATATATATATATATATATATATATATATATATATATATATATATATATATATATATATATATATATATATATATATATATATATATGTATATATATACATGCATATATATATATACAGTCTGACTAGGGTATGTGAACACAAAATAAACCCCGCAATTCCTATCATATTTTATGTAATCGAATGTTTTGTTTAGTTGTCAAACGCCATGAGCCTTCCTAATCATAGCTGCGCGGACAAATACACAGCGAGAATTGACTAACATGAACATGTATTTAATGCAGTGGGAAAATATCAACGTTGCGGTATTATGTCTCGTTTACGTCAACTACTTCAACATAATTATTACTTACGTCTGATAATGTCAAAGTAGCTGTGCCACTGTTTTATTTTGTTGCATCCAATTATCCGTTAGCGTGGGCTGTGACGAATCAAACGCTCACTGACAAGACTCTCCACACAGACGCCATTGTTGTGTTTGTGTGGCTATTACAGCGATCAAGAGCCGTGAAGCTGCGGCGGTTCAGCGCCTGTCGCCCTGGGTACGTTGTTGCTGGTGAACGGGAAATGTCAGGGAGGGTTTACGCTGTTCGATTCAGTCGTTGCATCGCATTGAGCATTTATGACGTGTTCGTTGTTTTCTTTGATTGTCTCCTATATTTGCACTCCGTATGTGTTATAGTAAGCGGCAATAAAACGACACCGCTTTTGTGATCTAAGGAACGTGTCTTGCCACCAAGCCACTTTTGAAATAAGTGGGTAGCAAACGAGAAGCAGTTACTTGGGCTGCTTATTAGCAGCCTGGGGTGATGAACCAGTTAGCTGTTTGTGCGGGAGCTATACGGCTTACCGATATTATCGACGCGACACTCCGTTTTTTGTTGTTGTTGATGTCATGTGTTATCAATTTCGCATATAGTTTCTTACTAAAAATGGCAGAAATCGTAAGCAGCCTAAATAACACACGAGGGTATACTTTTGTTTTAATAGAAAACATATTTTTTTCTTTCTGTATTATTAAAAACACGGATACTTGCAGGATATGTGTCACATTCATTCTGACACACCATTACATATATTGTGCATAATAGTATTTAAAACCCATGGTGTAGCAAAACATATTCATATTATTCCAATCATATATTACATTTGTTATGCAATCATAAGCTACAATGTCTATGTTCCAGGGAGTGAGCTGTGGGTCGTTGACTAAATTGAGCTACGAGTAAAAATTGTATTGTAGCCTGATTTGCATTGTCAGCATGGCTAGCCACTTCGTTTTATTTTATATATATTTTTGTCGATGACAACATTAGTAAACAATAACAATGGGTGCTCAACGTTTGACTCTATATATTCACAAAAGCAATATCTCGCCTCCAATATTATCACAAACAAATATGTTTTACTCTTTAGCAACTCGTGCACAAATCCCAGTATCATTCAGTAAGTATGTACACTGTAGTACAAACTAATGCAACTTCATAAAATAAATGTACAACAAATGATGCATTCATAAGCGCAGCTAGTGAATATAAGAACATTTCGTTGTTTGTGTGACACAGCAGATTCACTGGCTGACTGAGATCTGCCACTGGCTATAGGAAATATGTATGGATCAACTAATCACGCACGCCTTGTGGCTACGCCAAATATTGGTCAGACCCAAGCTTAACAGGCCGTACGGCTTGAATTGATTGTTCTGAGTTAATTGGCCAAGCAGCTAATGATCATGTGATAATGCGTGCCGTCTATTATCTATCGTGGCGGGGGTCACTGGCTTCATTTGGTACATTTAGTAGTTTACGATAATTGGATAACCTATTGTGAGCATGAGTAAGGAATGTGTTGGCTCCACCAAGCATATGTCAGTGTGTTACCGTTGAATAGAACAATTGAAATGCGCATTTGAAAAACAAATCATTTGATTCAAATGCAAATTCGTTTGATGCAAATGCAGACCAAATGTTGTCAGTGTACCTATAGGCAAACGCAACATGTTCGAACGCAAATATATTTGAACACATTCGCGTAGTGTGCACAAGAACATGTGTTAATTGCTACATCAAGATTATAACCCTATGCTGTCTTTGGAAGATGACAGTTTAGACAGGTTAAAGCATATGGACATAAACAACATTTACAATATGGTCTAAATAAAGTGGTCACATGGTATGGAAAAGGGCAAATAACATCCAGGCTTGGGAAATGTTGGGTCCATTCTGGTGAGTTGGAGGTCTGAACAAGCCATGGTTACCTAATGGATTACTCGAATACGATTCATCCCAGTTAAGCTTTAAATATCCCGCGCTGTGGGGTGTGTTAATGTGCATCGCCTAGTGGCTTTGAATCGGTACTAAGCGTCGCCAATAATTTATTATTCATATGTCTCAGGTTGTTCGCGCGGCATCCTGAACACAAGTCACTACACGGCAACTTTGGAACGTTGGACACGGAGGAAGCTATGCGAGAGAGCCTTGCCTTTGAGAACGCCGCCCTCGAAGTCTTCAACCTCATCGACCAGGTGATGGAAAACCTCGAGAACGTTGACGTCGCCGTCGATGCTCTTGAGCAGGCCGGCGAAGCCCACGGCCGCATCCCTGGATTCAAGACGGAATACTTCAGAGTGAGTGCGCCAGAGGATCGGTCTTAGGAAAGCTGCAAGTAAAATCGTAATAATTTTGACAGTTGCAGTGTACCCATCCACTTTTAGTTTAAAATGTGTAGGGAATATAGAAATTCAGAAGTAACCATATAGGAATAATGTTGGAATATTTTAACCAAGCATGGCATTATTTCATGTGGCGCCATCTACTGACTCAAGTTAACACAAATCCATCGACTTTCAACGTTGTCGCGAAAGTCGCCGATCTGACTATGGTATGGTGTGATTCACACCATACCACAATATGGTGTGACTCACACCATACTACAATGAGATCCCCACCCACATCATCGTCGACATGTAGATATCTATCGCAACATAATTTTGTTGCGATTAATCGCAAGAAACATCAAAATCTCCACACTTATTTTGAAACTATATGATTGTTTTTAAATGCAGGAAAACATAGGAATTGCAAATCAAAGGAAATATAGGAAACCAAAGGAACGCTGTTCACCCTGCAATTGAACAACCACGCGGTACAAGGCTGCCACTGCGCCAACCTTTTTCACACATTAGACGGCGT
This sequence comes from Lamellibrachia columna, assembly GCA_963662155.1. Lineage (NCBI taxonomy): Eukaryota > Metazoa > Annelida > Polychaeta > Sabellida > Siboglinidae > Lamellibrachia > Lamellibrachia columna. The sequence goes on from OY759262.1 coordinate 29,923,666, forward strand.
GACTTATTCAAAATGGTGAGGACGTCTCTACAATTTTGGCCGGCGGTTGGCCGGTGTCACGGCTATCACTCGATCCTTTACGTTAGGGGCCGTTCACAATTGTCGACATTTATTTATTCCTACAAAGTCTACTAAAAGGGTGGTGGACCCGCTTACAATTTTTTTTAATGTCGGTCGCCTGCCAAATATGACCACTGTTGCGTGAAGCAGCGCCGCGCGGCGAACTGTTACAGTGTTGTAATACGAACTGTTACAGTGTTGTAATACGAACTGTTACAGTGTTGTAATACGAACTGTTACAGTGTTGTAATACGAACTGTTACAGTGTTGTAATATGAACTGTTACATTGTTGTAATACGAACTGTTACAGTGTTGTAATACGGTCCGACATCTTGGAAATTCACAACTTCGTGGAAAACATTTATCAATATGGCACCTTCGAGTTGTTAGAAAAACACAAAGCTTTAACATAATTATCGGAGATGAAATGTTTTTCAACATAATATTATTATGGTTATTTTATACATACACTGTGTCATAACACTGCTACATCGATGTTTTTCAATATGAAAAATTATCAACATTTTAAAGTACTAATTCAAGGACGGGGAGGGAGATCTGAGAATTGGTGCGGTCCATTTAGCACGACACGAATGCGCTATCAGTGAATTCGGCGACATGTTTTATGGGATTATTGCAGAGTTGCCAAGTTGTGCCGGGAAACATGCGTGGGATGACGGGCGCGTCCAAACTCTGAAATGTCAAAGAGGGGTGTCTAGCTGCCTAACTGGACACCATGTGGCAGCACCTCTAGTGATAAAATTTCTACCGAGGCAGCACTTGAATATTCACTGGAAAGCATTGATAAATTGACTGTTTCATTTAGGTATACTATAGCGATTTATTTAAATACGGAATGTGTTCAATTGTACTTAAATAGTTTGGTTTATAAATGTGTTCACTGACAAGGAAACGTGAATTTAAAACGTGTAGTACTTGTTGTTGTTGTTGTTGTTGTTGTTGTTGTTGTTGTTGTTGTTGTTGTTGTTATTATTATTAGGATATTCAAAGTTGTTTGACGCTATATCGATAAAAAATGCAAATATCAGATAAACGACTTTACGCGACTAAACCAATGAGGCGCGGGTCTAGCGCCCGTAACACGCGCCAACCAAACCCATATACCACGACCACTCTTTGGCCGGGAAACATTGTCAAACAACACGTGCAACGTCACAAACTATGATAAAAATAACATACCCTGGACGCTCAGCGCTATCAGCACGTGCATGGAGATAATGTCTATATGAACACGTGCATGGAAATTAGCGTATAAATTTGTATTGTTATTTATTGAAACGGTCAATATGCGTGTTATTTACCAATATGCGTGGGATTTACAGTTAGTTGCGTGAGAGCGCGAAACGGAAGTGAAATGCGTGAGTTTCACGCCAAATGCTTGATACTTGGTAGTTCTGGTATCGTTGTGATTGTTAATGGGTGACTGAGTTGCATAGTGATAGCTGGTTGACATAGGTGTTGAAACACGTAAAATGTGTTATAGTATTATTCAGGATTTTGATAACCCGTCTCCATTTAGAGATTGGTGTGAGAGCGGGAGATAATGTCAAAATAGTGGCCGATTTCCCGGTAGCATGTCAGAGTATAATGTAAGGCGATCGAAAATGCACAACCGTGTTGCGAAATATCCCTAAGCAATGCAATTAAAGTATTCTATGACATGTCACAACGCACGTTCGTTGCATTCCCAATATCGTCCTAGATTGTTTATTTTGGTAGTTCACATTATAGATGTGGCGCCATCTGCCGATCTAAAATATAGTTGGTATTATTATTATTATTATGAACATCCTATTCTGTTTCCACGTGAAATGTTTGGCGTTCACGTGAAACTGTTTAAATAGTTGCGCATATTGCATATTTAGTACCCAACGAACTGGACCCTCAACACGGAGTTAAGAAAACTTTAGTAGGCTTATGAACCTACCAGACTATTAGGCGTACTAGGCCTACCAAAAACATTTCGGTGTTTATTATTAACCTGATTACATGATACAGCATACAAGCATAAATCCAGAATGTAAAAAAATATGAAAGCTAGAATTCCGATTGGCTACATGCAATTACCCTGAATATTACAACCTCCGTTTACGTCTGTTTGCAGGATTTGGAAGAGCCGTTCCTCGAAGCCGTGGCAGCTGTTCTTGCAGACCGTTACACGGAAGCGACGGAACGGAACTTTAAGAACATCTTCGCATTTATGTTGATGCACATCACGAACGGCTTCGAGGGCACTGATGGGAACAACGCCAACAGGATATAGGGAGAGCAGACGACTACTTGTCAGTAGTTTACTGAATAGCCTGCAGGTGGCGCCACTTGGACAAAGTGTTGCGTAGTGTACATAACAACAGAAATTATTTATTAAATAATGACGTGTGGTGTCAAGCTTAATAATGTGTCAGTGAATGGGCACTCCGGATTATGGGGCCTTGGACCTATTACGCAGTCCTCCTATCGTCTGCTTTCGTTGGGATTCTTGGACTTAAAGCCATCAGTGCTTGAAGCGTAGCAACACCTAGAATATTAATACCAGCAGGCAACATGTGCGTTGGATTTACTGTTTGATGAACGCTGATACAAGAATACCAAACTTGCATCAAAGCTACATATTAATTACACTATTCATGCATACATTGTCAACATAAAAACATATGCAAAGCTACAGTGATGGGCTGAGCGCGCGAAGTAGGTAGAAATATACACACACATGTCAAGGTTCGATTGTAAACACGGATTATTGACGGTCGTAATTACGTTACCGTCATCTCAAAGCTCGGCGGAGAAAACGCTTTTAGACGGATTTATTGTGCATAGCAACAAATTTGAATGTATGAGAATATTATAGGCTTGTGGTGTTATTCCATCTCCAAAACGGATGAAACATGTTTGATCGGTCTACTATTAATTAATATATTGTATACATTTATAATATGAACAAAGCATAACAGCTTATTCGTTTTGATAAAGCGTATAAACTGATGGTATACTGATACATTTGGTGTAAACGGGGTGGAATCCAAGATGACCTATTGTATCAAAAGATGTGTGTGCGCTTTACCGATGACGCTGCCTGACTATTTAAACACGTATACTATTCGAATGTGGTATCAGAGTGGTCGTATTACTATGTTTCCACCTTGTTGCAAAGTGGTGTTTGTCATTAGAGGGTAACATATTGTTTGTTTGTTTGTTTGTTTGTGTGTGTGTGTGTGTGTGTGTGTGTGTGTGTGTGTGTGTGTGTGTGTGTGTGTGTGTGTGTGTGTGTGTGTGTGTGTGTGTGTGTGTGTGTGTGTGTGTGTGTGTGTGTGTGTGTGTGTGTGTGTGTGGTGTGTGTGTGTGTGTGTGTGTGTGTGTGTGTGTGTACATGGAAAATAATGCAGTTCATCTCAGCCTGGGAGGAGGCTGAGAGGAGATAAGGTGACAGGTCATAGGGAGACTGGACGTAAGGATACAGGACGTAAGGAGACGAGACATAAGGAGACGAGTTGAAAGGAGACGGGAAGGAAAGAAACGGGAGGGAAGACAAATGGAGCGATGGAGATGGGAGTGTGGGAAACAGGAGTGAAGGAGACGAGAGTGAAGGCGATGGGAGAGAGGGAGACGGGAGGGAAGGCAAAAGGAACGAAGGTGTCAGGAAGGAAGGCGACGGGAGCGCAAGTTACGTTAGACTTAACATATAAAATCAGAAAGGGAAGCAGATTGCGATGAAGCTGTTTGGTGCAAAATAGTTTCTGGAAATTCAACATTAACTATTGGATACAAAACGCTGTAAATGAAATGAATTAAGGGTAATGTATCATAATGGGAGATTTAACCATGGACGCATATAATGGAAATCTCTAGAGAGTACAGGGGGTGAGGATAAAACATTTTAAATTTTAATATAGGATAGCTTCCATGTTCAACACGTGCTACAACCAACCAGGAAAGAAAATATATTAGATATAGTTTTGTCTTCACAAAATGAATTAATGGACAATGTCAAAATACCATTGGGTAACAGTGATCATAATCAAATACATTTTGACGTCAAAGTAAAACCAGGAAGTAAAAATAAAAAGAAATACAGGAGAATCTTCCAAAAAGGTAAAAATAAAGATACGACAAAATACTTAGCACAGCTAGATTGAAATAACACGCCGATGAATAAGACAGCAATTGAATATAGGAACATTCTAAAATATGAAATTGAGAGTATCATTGAACAATTTATTCCCTTAAAAAACAAGGCAAACGGTCTGGAAAAAACATTTGTCAAAAGAAGTTATTAGAAAAATAGCGTTAAAGCAAATTATTTCGAGGGTTTATAGGCGTACCAGATAGGATAGAGACTACATAAATTATAAAGAAGCACTGAATGCAGCTACGACTGAAATTAGAAAATAGCTTAAAGCAAATTATTTCGAGGGTTTATAGGCGTACCAGAAAGGTTAGAGACTAAACAAATTACAAAGAAGCACTGAATGCAGACTGAAATTAGAAAATCTTAAAGAAGTTATTAGTAAAAATTTGCATGTAACATAAAATATGACAGCAAGAGTTGCTACGCATATGTCACGAGTAAACAAGACAAACGTACGAGACTAGGCTGGACCACTAGAAGACAGTACTGGAAACATAATATCACATGATTATTCAATGACGGAATACCTAAATGGATACTTCTGTTCAGTGTTTACCTGAGAGGATATTCGTTCATTACCAATTCCAAAAAGAGCACATTGGAGGAATTCACAACTCACCACTCGCTGAAATCAAACTAGGCATTGCTGGAATTTCCACATTCCAGAAGGAGCTTGCTGCACTGCTGTCACAGTTCAGTTAAACTTCTACAGAGTGCAAACGAGAAAAAAGAACAAAAAACCAGGGCACTTGAATCACGAAGTAACAGTATTCTAGAATCGATGATGTTATCATCACCGGGCTCGTCACGACACATCAGATTTACCCACGAGCAACAGCAACGAAAATCACCGACAACGTGAACACCGATGCAGAAGCACCGCAAGACGAAATAGCAACATTGGAGCACAAGGTCGTCAAGTTCTGAGTTCCACTCCAAGGGAAGTGGCATAGAGTCCAATGACATGTCTGCGTGTCGTACGCTCGGTACGGGCACCAGAAAAGCATCAGCGTCTCAGCACCGAACTCCCGCACCGCCACGCATCATCTTACGCTTTGCCAACCGTAAAGCAAAAGTAAACATGCTGCGAATGCGAAAACTGTCCAATAACAACTATGCGACCTAAAGTACCAACAATTAATTAAGCAAAACAATGGTTTACTAAAGGACTGAAGAACTCATGTATTAAAAAAAAATTAACTGTATAAAGCATTTCTATCATGCATATCAATCGCCCCGGAAACCAGATATAAATCACATAAAAATTAACTGGTATTCTAATATCTACTAACAAACAGTATTTTAGCAATGTATTGCAAAGAAAATAAACGACATTGCTGGTACATGGAAAGTACTTAAAACTGTAATGGGAAAGAACTACCCAGATCACTTCGTTAACAATGGCGTGACCATTAATAATAAAGAAGATGTAGCAAATATGTTCAACACTTATTTTACTAATATTGGCCCGGGATTGTCAAAGGATATTACTGCACCAACAAATGTTTCTATTTATGACTACATGGAAAACAGAAATATTTAAATATTATTTCTAACTCCAGTTAATGAAAAGAAAGTTATCAGAGCTGTGAATTTTTGGGAAAGAAAAACATCCACATATTACGAAGATATAAGTATGCATTTGGTAAAAAAAAAGTTATTAATTGCATTGATAAACCTATCACTTATATTTGTAACGTATATTTCATCACTGGAGTATTCCAGGAGAAAATGAAAATACTTTTTAAATCTGGGTATAAGTATATGTGCACTAATTATGAACCTATTTCACTGCTACCGCAAATTAAAATTTTCGCTTAGATTGTTTTATTACCAAACACAACTTGATAAGCCCAAGCCAATACGGATTTCAACAAAATATGTCAAATTGTCATGCACTAATAGATCTAGTTGATGGAATAACCCAATCATTAGATACTAAAAAATATGTTATTGGTATCTTTATCGATTTAAAAGAGGCATTTGACACGGTTAATCACCAACTATTATGTAATAAAAATATAATATCTTGGCATCCGCGGTGTGACATTTAAGTTGTTATATAGTTATCTAGAGAACAGAAAACAATTTATGTCTATTGACAAATGTAAGTCTGATGTGCGCAATATTTCATGTGGTGTCCCCCAAGGTTCGATTTTGCGCCCCATACTATTTATTCTGTACGTTAGTGATATGTGCAACATATCTAAACTTGTAAAATGTATTCTCTTTGCTGACGATACTAATATTTGTTATGCAAATAGCAATATCATTAGACTAAATGAAACAGTATATAACGTGCTGGACAAAAATGCACACGTAGTTTGCAGTAAATAAGTTAACACTGAAAATATCTAAAATTAATTATATGTTATTTGGAAATCTTATGCTCAGAAAAGATGTTAGTGTAAAAATACGAAAGGTTAACATCGAAAGAGTAAGAGTCAGCACATTTTGGGTGTATTTATTGATAATCTACTAAATTGGAATGCTAATATTAAACACGTACAATCAAAGCTTTTAAAAAGTGCATCTATAATGTATATATAAAGTCATCTGCTTGACAGGAATAGTATGTGTATTTTATATAGCCCTCTTTTTGTTGTATTTAAATTACTGTGCAGAAATTTTGGGAAACACCTATCCGACAAATACTAATTGTATTTTCCTATTACAAAAAAGAGTCATCCGCATTATGTAGGGTGCAAGACGGTTGGATCATACGGTCCAACAATGACATGTTTTAACATTTCCAGATATCATAGAACTGAAAACGTTACTATTTATGTACAAAGCTTACGGTCGCTGTTTGCCATCACATTTTAAGTGATTGTTTACTAGACTGGAAGTAACATACTCAATGCGAGCTAATCATGACTTAGAACGGCAAAGTGTCTGTTCCACCATGCGATCTATGTCTCTGTGTCAATGGAGTGCGATTATGGAATTCCCTAAGTGATCATTTAAAAGCTACTAATAACATAACTGCATTTAAACGTAAATGCCAGAACCTTTTATTTGAGAAATATCTGGTTGTGTAAATCTAAATAAAATTATTAACATACTGAATTATGCCATTGTAGTAACTTCCATATGTGTATTTATCATAATTAGTTTTACTTTAGACACAAGCAACACATAACATGAATATTTTCAATGACATTATATCAATTATGATTGCTAGGCTGTCATTCAGGTAGAAGAATAGCAAGTGCAGTAGTCGTAATACCAGTGCTTTAATATGCACGTCAGGGGTAAATATACACAAAAGTCAACGGTTTCGTATTTACCCCCTTCAAACGTTGTACACTCTCATTTGTAGTAGAGCTAAACTTTTGTCTTGTATGTACTGTTGCCAATGCTTTGAATAAACATTCCAATCAATCCAGTCTAGCAGAACAAATTAGTATACGCCTTACAAAAATTGTAAACTTTTCATTAAAAGACGGAGTGGTTCGTTTTGAATGGAAATAAGCAAACATTATACCATTATTTAAAAGGGTTCGAGAAATAAGCCAGATAATTACAGACCAGTAAGCTTAACATCAGTGATTTGTAAATTATTAGAAGGATTAGCTAAAGATCATCTGGTGGATTTCACTGTTAGGCATAAATTATTAAATCCATCTCAACATAGATTCCTAAAAGCGAGGTCATGCTAAATAAATATGTTATGTTTTTTTGAAAGGAATCACTGGATAGACGTGGGATCACAAGTAGATATTATCTACTTAAATTTTCAGAAAGATTTCGAAAAAGTACTACAACAAAGATAACCACTTAAATTAAAATCCCGTGGTATTGGATAGAACAATGGCTGACTGACAGACAACAGCGTGATGTAGCACATGGGGAGGTCTCAAACTGGAAATAAGTTGGAATGGGGTACCACAAGAATCAGTATTAGGACCTTTATTATTCTTAATAATATATTATATATTAATGACTTTGACGATGATATTAACAAGCAACGTACTGAAATGGTGTACTGTTCAAAAGAACAACTGTTTTCGACATTCGGTAATTTCATATAGCATGATATGCTATATAAAAATTCTCTACAAAATTCTGTGTCATCGTCTTTCCTAGTAACTCTATCAGCAATAATGGAATTATTGTTGTCCCTGCAGAAGCTAAATGTATATCTGAATTTAGTTCTAGACTGATTTGATTCTAACAAATATATATATAGACACAAAAATGGAAAAACTTGACGTGAAATGGAAAAACTTAATGACTTTTCGTCCCTCTTTCTTTTTCAATATAAAATTTAATAATCAACGTCGGTAGAAATGCCTCTGTGTTATAATGGAAATAACTGATAAAATAATAGTCACGCTCCTTAGCGCGTTAATTGTCATGCAAGACATATCGGGTGTCTCGTGAAATTAGTTGGATTGGTTAAATTCGATATGATGTTGTCATTTGTCGAATGGTGTTGTGCGTGTTTGTTTGCTAGCAAGTGTGTTCGTACATTCAATCAGTGATAATCTGTAATTGTCCATAAAATCATGTTACAAAACCAACAAAAGCATTCAAAATGAAATGACATTAATCGATCGTTTCCGTGCATATATTCCCCCTTGCACAATTCTATCATCTGTTTTAATATCATACTTACACATCGACATACGATTGCGTGCCGAACGTGATATTCCGGCATAATACTAGATTAGTCGAATTACCGACATGAAATTAGATTAGTCAAGTTACCAGAGTGGTCAACAATGTGCTCATTACAATAAATACATATGCACGTGTACACAAAGTTATCCAAGACGTCCTCACATTAAAACAGCCAACCAGAACCATTGGAGTAATCCGGGCATTACTTTTGTTGACCAATACACGCACATCATTGTATGCTAGCACTAGGTATAAAACATTGCTTCTCCATTGACATAGGTGCATTTTGAAATGAGAACCGGCTTTGTTGCTGTGCCATGGATCCAAGTGACATACACGTTATTAAGCCTGTGATGATCAGTGCCGTGATCATTACAAACGTAATACTGAACTCTCTTGTGATCGCTGTAATCGCAAGATACCCGCAACTGCGCGAAGATCGCACGACGCTGTTCGTCTTCTCGCTAACGCTCTCTGATCTCGCCGTTGGGTGTACGGTGATGCCAATCAGCGCTGCCGTGTGTTCGAACGCAACACCAGATGTGCGTAATATGACCCACTACCTGACAGCCATCCAACGTTTCTGCTTCATATGGTTCAGTTTCAACTCTGCCTATAGTCTGTGCTGGTTGACGGTGTCCAAGATGATCGCCCTATTGCATCCATTCCGACACGAGCAACTCTTCAGTCACAGGCGTTGCTACGTCATAATAGGTTGTGTTTGGTTGACCGGAGTTCTGATCGCCGCAGCTGGAAATCAAACATTTCTTCCGTGGAACCTCGTGACGTGCATCTACGACGCTTCGGCTACTTCAGGGAAGTCGGTTATAACAACAATCACAGCCTTATTAATCGCCCTTCCTCTGATGGTCATAGTTTATGCCACGGCAAGAATATTTTGTGTGGTGGTGCGTGCTCATCTACAAATAACAGCTCAAGTGAACTCTATTGGTGGACAAGTTGGCGTCATTGGGAATTATGCGTCGTTGACTGTGCAGTCGATTCGTTCTGGCAGAAACGTATTGTTTGTATGCCTGGGAGTCCTTGTGCTAACTATGCCTAATCTTATTGTTTTCCTTGCGAGGAGCAAAATTCACGTTTCGTCATCATATCTGTTCGCAGCAATTTGGATGACATTGAGTAATTCATTCGTAAATAGCCTGCTTTATTTAATCCTCTTTCGAGGTGTACGGAAGAAAACGGCAACATTGTTCAGGGAATTATACCAATCGTGTGCTCTTTGGTAGCAAATTGTTTTATGTTTATATATGAAACGATACTTGACCATGTGCATATTGCCGATTTCTCAATAGTGCTAAGTTACCGTCAAATAAAAATAGTTCGCAAACACAATGTACTTAGACTCATTTGATGCTAACACTGGACTGTTGTGACCGTTGGTGTTGTGGCATTTGATGCTAACGTTGGATTGTTATATATGTTGTTGTTGTGACATTTGATGTTAACGCTGGACTGTTGTGACCGTTGGTGTTGTGGTATTTGATGCTAACGTTGGATTGTTATATATGTTGTTGTTGTGACATTTGATGCTAACGCTGGACTGTTGTGACTGAAGTGTTTTGTGGTGAGACATGGTTGTATGTAAACAAGGATTTTATTACTTTAGGTTCATGACTAGCACATGGTTATCAAAGCTACTTTAGACAACCAACCTGAGCCCCCTAGCACAACGACGATCTTCCAGCCCCTTATAGCATATGCATTACAATATCACTACATCCCCCTCGTTATAGTAAAACTAAGAACGAAAGCTAACATTATTATGAACATCTAACAAGAGTAAACAGAACTACTTAACTAGACAGGCATGACAAGCAGTTCATAGTATGTTCGTGGACGGTATAAAGCATTATAGAATGTCCATTCACCTGCCATGCCTCGATCATGGAGTCAATATTAGCCTACACTTCGGCTGTATAAAAGTGTCTTGGTTAACAGGTACCGGTAATCTGACTAAATGCTAACTATTCTTAATAATAATCTTAAGCTATACTGAGGATACGGGTAGACTACCGCACCTCAATCACCTGAAGGGGTTATTCTGCCCTCTGGCTGGCAGGTGGTCTAACTGGCTACTCTTGATACCTGACGGGCATCTTCACTGCACGACCTGATCTCGTCATACGAGTTTCTTCTTGCGACTTTGATTCTACATACAGGACTCCTTCTTCTCCCTCCTCATTCTCTGCGGAGCTGTCGTCTATTCTGCCTGCTGTTGAAGTAGCTGTGTCACTGCGTGGCAGCATGTTATCGCGGAGAGCACCATCAGATATGTTTCCAGTCGTCTCAATGGTTTCAAGTGACGTCTGTTGCGACGTACCTTGCTGCCACCTGCTGTCGTGATGATGTATGACCGCGGTTCTTCACACATTTGCGTTACAGTGCCTTGATACCACGTCTTCGATGGCTTGTCAAGTACTCTGACATTATGCCCTGGATGCAAGGGCGGTACATCATCTTCCCTCGCATTGCGGTCATAGTGCCTTTTCATGGTCTCGCTGCGCTCTTGAAGTCTCGCCTTTATACTTTCGTCCGGGAGATCGTACAGGTGCGAGGGGAGAAAAGTTGTAATTTGTCGCCGCATTAGGATTTGAGCAGGTGATGGTAGTTTTGCATCAATTGGTGTCGCTCTGACATGAAGCAATGCTTGCGGAATGCTTTCGGACGTCTTGATGCATTTGTTTATAATTGACTTGATCCACCTGATCTGCCTCTGAAAAGCCATTTGATTGTGCATAATGAGGTGAAGACGTCACATGCTGAATGCTCCATCGAGTGCAGAAGTTCCGGAAATGTTGTCCTGCATGTTGTGGGCCGTTATCTGATCTAATTTGATCGGGGCGACCAAACATTGCGCATGCATCCTCAATCACATATGTGACTGCGGCGGAAGTAACTGGCGCTTGCAACTCTTTTACAATCGGGTACTTCGAATAGTAGTCTGATAGGATGATAAATGTCCTTCCTTTGACATCGAAGAGGTCTGTTCCTAGGACTTTCCATGCTTCAGACGGGACTTCGGTCATAATCATCGGTTCTTTGCTGTTCTGGTCTTGTAGCTCCTGACAGGCTACACAACGTTTCGTTAGTTTCTCAATGTCTTCATTGATTTTTTGCCAATAGACAGATTCACGTGCCAGCATTCTTGTCTTTTCGATGACTTGATGACCTTGGTGCAGTTGTTGAAGGATATCGGGACGCATGCATTCTGGAATCAACACTTGTTTTCCCTTGAAGATGACGCCATCCTCAATACCAAGTTTATCTCGTTATGACCAGAACGAACGTAACTCACGCGGTAGATCTCGCATCTTCTCGGCCATCCCTGGAAGATGACTTCTGATAACGCAGAAAACATCGGACAGTTGCGTGTCTCGTCTCGTAACGTTCGCTGCTTGTTTTGGCTGAAAATATCAGATTGAACGACACTTCATCCATCCTCATGTCCAATTCTACTTCTGCTGTGTTCGTTGGATTAGGCAGACGTGATAATGCGTCCGACACTACCATCTCCTTGCCTGGGCGATACTTTACACTGTAGTCGTATCCCTGGATTTTGACTAACATCCTCTAGAGACGAGGTGGTGCCGACATAATTGGTTTGCTACATATCATTTCCAGAGGTTTGTGGTCTGTTATGATGGTAAATGACCTTCCATACAGATATGCGTGGAACCTCTCAACACCATGGACTAGAGCGAGCATTTCTCTTTCGATATTGCTGTAGTTTGCCTGTGTTTTTGTGAGGGTTTTTGACGCAAATGCTACTGGTTCTCCTCTTGAACTAACGCCGCACCTAGCCCCTTCATCGATGCATCTACTTCTAAGGTTATTGGCTTCTTCACATCATAGTAGACCATGTCTTTGACTGATGAGATAGATCTCTTTTCAGTTGCAGCCATGACAGTTTCTACCTTGCAGCTGATGGTGACCATTTTCAGAGCTTCGCATGTCGCCAGTCCTAGTATGACGGGACCACGGACATCAACTGCATAGAAGATTGCGTTCACCCATTTGGACTGGCCGCTTCTGCACGCGAGTGTAATGCTGCCAATACATTTGATTCTTTCCCCAGAGTATGCCGTAAGTGTAGTTTGGCCGATGGGTGTGAGCATTTTCGTAGGTTCAGTGTTACCATACATTTGTTTAAATGTACGTATTGGCAGTGCGTTGCCTTGAGCTCCAGTGTCTATTTTCAACCTCAAGGACTTGGTGTGCTTTAACTGCGGTCCACCGTGGTGAACGCGTCTCCCCGGGTAGATACTGCGTGGAGGCACTTGTTTGATACTTGCGTCACCTCGACATTATTGAAGGTTTCTGTGAATTCATCTATATCAGTGGCGCTAGGTGTATCATCACGTCTTTCCTTCATGGCATGCACTTTACGATCCTTGAACTTCCGAGATCTCCATTTCTGATTGACATCATCTTTCTTCTCATCAGATGTCTGTCTGCATTGCTTTTGCCAGTGCCCCTTGCGGCCACAAGTTTTACAGGTATCTCGGTACGCAGGGCATTACCTATATTTGTGATACAGTGCACAATTTTTTCAACGTTTTTTGCCCGTAGTAACATGATCCACTGAGTGGCTAATTCCCTCGTGCAGGCTTTTCAGTCTATCCGTATCGAGAGCAGCAGCTTCATGTCGTCTGCCTTCGGTGAGCACATCACGTAAGGTTAGGTCTTTTTCTTTTCCTAGCAGCTCACGCTGAAAGATTTCCATCCGCGTGCCTGCAATAACTAACTCAATTATTCGATCTTGCATCTCCTTCTCAGTAAATTCACGCAATTGTGCCTGTGTTCGGGCTCTCGTCACAAATTCATGTATCGACTCATCACCCTTCTGCCGGTACTGCATCAGGCTTAGTCGCTGTATCGGGAAGTTTACAGCGACCTTCAGTTGTGTCTTAAATAGCTCCCACAGCTTTGCAGGATCTTTCTGATCAGCGTCTGTTAACCCGGATGCTTTGAGGCGACGCAAACCCTCATCACCAGGACCAATCTTGATTTTGCGTGCTATTTTTTCGCATACAATCATAAATCCAGAATGTAAAAAGAAATTAAAGCTAGAATTCCAATTAGCTAGATGCAATTATCCTGAATATTACAACCCACGTTTACGTCTGTTTGCAGGATTTGGAAGAGCCGTTCCTCGAAGCCGTGGCAGCTGTTCTTGCAGGCCGTTACACGGAAGCGACGGAACGGAACTTTAAGAACATCTTCGCATTGATGCTAACGCACATCACGAACGGCTTCGAGGGCACTGTTGGGAACAACGCCAACAGGATATAGGGAGAGCAGACGACTAGTTGTCAATAGTTTACTGAATAGCCTGCAGGTGGCGCCACTTTGACAAAGTGTCGCGTAGTGTACATAACAACAGAAATTATTTATTAGATAATGACGTGTGATGTCAAGCTTAATGATGTGTCAGTGAATGGGCACTCCGTATTATGGGGCGTTGGACCTATTACGCAGTCCTCCTATCGTCTGCTTTCGTTGGCATTCTTGGACTTAAAGCAATTAATCAGTGCTTGAAGCGTAGCAACGCTTAGAATATTAACACCAGCAGGCACCATGTGCGTTGGATTTACTATTTGATGAACGCTGATACAAGAATACCAAACTTGCATCAAAGCTACATATTAATGACATTATTCATGCATACATTGTCAACATAAAAACATATGTAAAGCTAAGGGGGGTGGGCTGAGTTCGTAGAAATATACACACACATGTGAAGGTTCGATTGTAAACACGGATTATTGACGGTCGTAATTACGTTACCGTCATCTCAAAGCTCGGCGGAGAAAACGCTTTTAGACGGATTTATTGTGCATAGCAACTAGTGGCAAAAATTTGAATGTATGAGATTATTATAGGCTTGTGGTGTTATTCCTTCTCCAAAACGGATGAACCATGTTTGATCGGTCTACTATTAATTAATATATTATATACATTTATAATATGAACAAAACAGAACAGTTTTGATCAAACGTATAAACTGATGGTGTACTGATACATTTGGTGTAAACTGATGGTGTACTGATACATTTGGTGTAAACTGATGGTGTACTGATACATTTGGTATAAACTGATGGTGTACTCATACATTTGGTGTAAACTGATGGTGTACTCATACATTTGGTGTAAACTGATGGTGTACTCATACATTTGGTGTAAACTGATGGTGTACTCATACATTTGGTGTAAACTGATGGTGTACTGATACATTTGGTGTAAACTGATGGTGTACAGATACATTTGGTGTAAACGGGGTGGAATCCAAGACGACCTATTGTATCAAAAGATGTCTGTGCGATTTACCGATGACGCTGCCTGACTATTTAAACACGTGTACTATTCGAATGTGGTATCAGAGTGGTCGTTTGTTGTGCTGATATTACTATGGTTCCACCTTGTTGCAAAGTGGTGTTTGTCATTACAGGATAACATATTGTTTGTGCGTGTGTGTGTGTGTGTGTGTGTGTGTGTGTGTGTGTGTGTGTGTGTGTGTGTGTGTGTGTGTGTGTGTGTGTGTGTGTGTGTGTGTGTGTGTGTGCGTGCGTGCGTGCGTGCGTGCGTGCGTGCGTGCGTGCGTGCGTGCGTGCGTGCGTGCGCGCGCGCGCCTGCGTGCGTGTATGTGTGTGTACATGGAAAATAAAGCAGCTCACCTCAGCCTGGGAGGAGGCTGAGAAGAGATAAGGTGACAGGTCATAGACTGGACGTAAGGATACAGGACGTAAGGAGACGAGACATAAGGAGACGGGTCGAAAGGAGACGGGAAGGATAGAAACGGGAGGGAAGACAACTGGGGCGAAGGAGATGGGAGTGTGGGAGACTGGAGCGAAGGAGACCGGAGGGAAGGAGACGAGATTGAAGGCGATGGGAAAGAGGGAGACGAGAGGGAAGGCAAAAGGAACGAAGGTTTCAGGAGGGAAGCCATGGGAGCGCAAGTTATGTTAGACATAACAGATGAAATTAGAAAGGGAAGCAGATTGCGATGAAGCTGTTTGGTGCAAAATAGTTTCAGGAAATTCAACATGAACTATTGGATACAAAACGCTATAAAGGAAATGAATAAAGGGTAATGTATCATAATGGGAGATTTAACCATGGACTCATATAATGGAAATCTCTAGAGAGTACAGGGGGTGAGGATCAACAATTTTATTTTTAATTCAGGATAGCTTCCTTACTCAGCACGTGCTAGAACCAACCAGGGGTGAGAATGTATTAGATATCATTTTGTCATCACATAAAGAATTAAAAATACAAGAACAGTGATCATAATCAAATACATTTTGACATCAATGTAAAATCAGAAAGTAAAAATAAAAAAACGTCCAGGAGAAACAAATCAGTATACCACTTGCAAGTGTTCAGCTTGTCATTAAAAGAGGGATTTTTTTCAGGCATACGAAATAAAATTAGAAAGGGAACGTATTGTGATGAAACTGTTTGGTGCAACATAATTAAAGGAAATTGAACATTGATTATTGGATTATGTGGTGTTTACCCCCAAATACCAACAGACAACGTGCTTGCTAACAGTAGGGCGGAAACATACCATTTATTCTGCTACGCGCATGTCCGACGTACAGACAGGGAGTAATCCGCATTTGGTAATGCCCTAATTAAGCAAGCGGTTATTACTAATATGACAAAGTCAATACACTACAACTCCTCCCTCCCTCCTAAATATTGAAGTGTCTGGATCTTCGAAACAATGTTCACACAAAAGTCCAGAAATAACAAACTTGGTGTGTAGTCTTGTTGTTCTACAATTAACATATAACTAAATTTTAACAATTCACTTTAACACTAATTCAGCATGCAACTTAACCAGAGTGGTGGTCACTCGAGCTGTGACCAAACACCCGTGGTGGTTTGGGGATTAGTATTATGCCCCGTCACAACACTAACCCCACACTGACTGAATCAAACATGTCGGTGATTTACAGATCCATCCGTTTGTGGTGTGCGACGGATTCGCTGGGAACGACGAACGGGGGGGGGGTTCTAGTGTCCGAGCTAAATGGTGATCCGAAGATGCACCTCTTTCTGGAGGCTTCAGTTGTTTTACTGGACTGCTGGAACTGGGGATTATCTTAACATTTCTTGGTGCTGCGGAGACATCTGGAGGGGTAGCACTAGTTGGAGGAAACTCCAATGTTGTCAACATGTGAGAGATTCTAATCTGATCAACATGGCGTTTCCAGATGGTATCCGGAGCGACTGCCACCTGATATGATAGTGGCCCATTTCTCGCATTTATCACACCAGGTACCCACTTCTGGTCCTTCCTGTGCTCTCTAACCGCCACAGGCTTCCAACCTGCAGTTGCCGGGTGACGCCATCACCGGATTGCTGCCTAACTTGGCGATTTTCGAGAGTTCGTCTCATGTTCGGTTTCACAAGATCAAGTCGAGTTCTCAGTTTCCTTCCACCATTAACACAGCAGGTGTTTCAGTCGTGGTACAGTGAGGGATATTTCTGTAGGCTAAGAGAAATCTCGGTAATTTCATTTGCGTACTTCCCCTCTCTTCTCTCCTAGAACGAAGAGCTTGTTTGAATGTGTGTACAGACCGCTCAGCAAGTATATTTGTTGCTGGATGGTAAGGTGCACTAGTTGTATGACGAATTCCGTTTTGACCCAAATTCTTTGATTTCCTCACTTACAAATTTCTTCTGACAAAGATGGTCTTCAAGATTTCCACAGTTTTCATATAAGTGGTAGATTTAGTCATGATTACTTCCGACCACTTCGAGTGAGCATCTACCACTATTACATATGTGCATATGCCCAAAGAAAGGACAGGCATAGTCAAATGTGTACTCTCTTCCAGGGTGTAGATGGCCACTCCCACGGGAGCAGGGGTGCCTGCTGTGGCATATTCTGACACTGTTCAATATCACTGTCGCTACCTGGCCACCATATGTCACTGCGGCTTGCGCCTTCATTTTCACAACTCCCAGGTTTCGTGTGTGGAGTTCTTCCAACAGCTGCGGCCGTAACTTCTGTGGTACCACAACTCTAACTCCCGACACGACACACCCATGATGTACGGAGAGTTCATTCCGTCGATTGTGGAAAGTTACAAGTCCTTCTGGAGCTGATTCAGGCCAACCTTGCATGGTTTCCGGCAACACGGGATCCTTTCTACGTGCATATTTCACCTTGTCGCTGGTTATTGGTAGGGGATCAAACTGTCCACCAATGGTTCATCATCGCTTTTTAGAGCGAGTGATAGTCTGGAAAGGGCATCTGCATTGTTATGCTTCTTTGTACTTCTGTACTCAATGGAGTAATCATGGGTGGCAAGGTACAGTGCGTAATGTTGCATTCGAACTGCCGTCATCGCCGGAATTCCCTTCTCCGGACTAAGAATTGAAGTCAGGGGTTGATGGTCTGTCACTATGATGAACTTTCGGCAATATACATATTGGTGAAATTTCTTTACACCCCACACTAGGCCCAGTGCCTCTTTATCTATTTGAGAATAGTTCCTTTCAGCTTTCGTCAGGCTGTGTGAAAAGAAAGTGGTTTCTCTGATTTGTCAGGCACGACATGTGACAACACAGCACCAAGTCCAGGTGGCGATGCTTCGCAGGCTACTCTCAATTGCAAACAGTCACACAGCAGTCACACAGACGTCTCAGGGGAATTGCTTGCGCTACGAATTATTGAACTATTAAATGATGACGCAGTAGTTGCAAAGTAGAAAAAAGCTCCGTACCCATGTGATCTAGCGGACAAGATCGATTCGCTGAACGCACACATCGAACACCTGACCAAACAGGTAAAGGCAAAGGACATACGTATCGTTGAGCTAGAGAAGAAGATACATGCACTCGAAGAAAGCAGCGACAACCTAGAACAATACACACGTCGGCCCACCTAATTCACAGTGTTCCTGAGACACCTTCACCACAGTACTGGCAGTGATTAACGATAAGATGGGTGTCACCCTCCACTATCGCTGCACGACCCAGAGAAGAGCCACCGCTTGGGTGGAAAGCCTACCGGCAGTCGACCCACCATCGTCAGATTTCGAACTGAACGAATTCGGGATTACGTGTATCGCGCCCGGTTCACATTAAAGATTTAACAATATTTAACAAGATTTGCCATCCAAGCCAAAGGCCCAGATGGCAAGTGGACAAGGAAGCCATTCGCTTATCGAGAGTCAACAATGTTCATCTACATATAACCCGCCCTCCTGAGATATGTGTCAACCTTGTTTTTAAACATATTCACGCTGCTAGCAGTTACACAATCTGTAGACAATTTGTTCCATTCATTTATTGTCCTATGTGAGAACGAGTGCTTCCTGATGTCCAATCTACATTGATCCTTTACTAATTTTACCTCATGTCCTATAGTTCTGCTATCCTTCTTGAGTGAGAAACACATATTTCTATCAATATTTTCATACCAATTCAATATCTTAAAAACTTCAATCTGATCTCCTCTTAACCTCCTTGTCTCTAGAGTTGTTAAACCACATTCTTTCAGGCGTTCTTCATAACTAAGTTCTCTCAGTTCTGGATTAATTTTAGTTGCTCTCCTTTGTATGCGTTCAAGTGTATCTATATCCTTCTTACGATATGGTCTCCATGCTTGTATACAGTATTCTAAATGAGGTCTAACTATTGCCTATTAACTATTAACATGGAATAATACACCATTACAATGCTATTAATGGCATATTTGCCACACACACACACATATATATATATATATAGATGGTATAATTAACTTTTTTCCCTTGTATGTTATGTTTCTTCTAATCAATCCAAGAATTTGGTTACCCTTTGAAGCTGCAATACCACACTGCTCTGAAACTTTCATATCAGCGCTTATTGTAACTCCCAATTCCTTTTCTTTTACAGTAGTACCCAGAACAGTTTCTCCCATTTTATAGTTTACATCCAAGTTCCCATGTCCTGTATGTAGGCATTTACATTTCCTAAAATTGAACAACATCTGCCATTTCTCAGATCATTTCACTAATCTGTCTAGATCGTTTTATAAATGTTGTTTATCACCATCAGTATTAACCTTTCTAAACAGTTTTGTGTTATCAGCAAATTTCAGTACGTTACTTGTTATATTGTCGTCGAAGTCATTGATATATATTAAGAATAATATAGGTCCTAATACTGATCCTTGAGGTACCCCACTCAAAACCGATTTCCAATTTGAAACTTCTCCATCTACTACAACTCGTTGTCTTCTGTCAGTCAGCCATTGTTCTACCCAGTCAGTTATGCTATCCCCGATACCATTGGCTTTTAATTTAAGCAGTAATCTTTGATGTGGCACTTTGTCAAACGTTTTCTGAAAATCTAAGTAGATAATATCTACTGGCGGTCCCACGTCTATCCACTTAGTGATTTCTTCTAAAAAACATAACATATTTGTTAAGCATGACCTCGCTTTAAGGAATCCATGTTGAGATGAATTTAATAATGTATGCTTATCGAGGAAGTCTACCATATGGTCTTTAATTAACCTTTCTAATAATTTACAAATCACTGACGTTAAACTCAATGGTCTGTAATTCTGTGACTTATTTCTCGAAC
The DNA here is from genome assembly GCA_963662155.1 of Lamellibrachia columna. Lineage (NCBI taxonomy): Eukaryota > Metazoa > Annelida > Polychaeta > Sabellida > Siboglinidae > Lamellibrachia > Lamellibrachia columna. The sequence continues at coordinate 29,944,110 of OY759262.1, forward strand.
CCTTTTTACATAATGATATGATGTTTGCTTCTTTCCATTCAAACAGAAACATAACACACAACAACGAAACGCACCAATCTTCCTGAACGAGGACATGACTGCGCGACGATCGAAACTGTCATTTGAAACGAGGAAACTAAAGAAGCTGACGGACTGTTGGACGTTCAACGGGAAAGCCATTAGGTATTACTCGGTCAAGCGTCACCACATACCAGACGGCCTGCTCGGTTTAGCCCACTGGTGGTTTTAGTTGCAGTGGAATATAAATTTTGGTATTGCGCAATATAGAATCAAATATTGTGCAACACAGTACCTGGTATACGACTGTCGAAATAGCCAATTAGGCAACTACTCGGTCAACCGTCCCAACATACAAGACGGCCTGCTCTGACTGAGCCTGCAGGGTGTATTTGTAGCCGCGGACAAGCAATGTTGGTATTGCGCAACACATGATCTGGTTGGTGACTATTCATCAATAGCATTCACATGAGCACACATGCATGTATTTGACTGTGTTACACATTATTTGTTTCGTATATATACATATACACATATATATATATATATATATATATATATATATATATATATATATATATATATATATATATATATATATATATATATATATATATATATATATATATATATATATATATATATATATATATATATATATATATATATATGTATATATATATGTATATATATATATATATATATATATATATATATATATATATATATACATATATATATATATATATATATATATATATATATATATATATATATATATATATATATATATATATATATATATTGCTGTGTTGCTAACTTGCTAACACATTATTTATCATACATTATTCGATTTACTGCAAAACTGCAGTGTACTAGACTGTGTTGCTAACACATTATTTGTTTCACTACAAAACTCCAGTGTATTTATTAATGTATGTATTAATTTATTTTGTATGTAATTTTTTTTACTGTGTTGCTAATACATTATTTGTAATACATTATTCATTTATTGCAAAACTGCAGTATTGCGCTGCAAATACATTTTACAGCAGTTTTACAGCAAAAACTGCTGCGCCTGACTGGGTGGCTAATACATTTGCCATACCTGCTACATGGTATTGGTTGCTGAAACATTGATAATTAGCATAATGTGTCACGATTGTTTTCAATAAGGCGAAGTACGACATTTGTGATAATAATGAATTTGCCTCTTATCTTCTTAGGTGTACAGTTAACGCCTCTTATCTTCTTAGGCGTACAGTTAACGCCTCTTATCTTCTTATGCGTACAGTTAACACCTCTTATCTTCTTAGGAGTACAGTTAACACCTCTTGACTTCTTAGGCATACAGTTAACGCCTCTTATCTTATTAGGCGTACAGTTAACGCCTCTTGTCTTCTTAGGCGTACAGTTAACGCCTCTTGTCTTCTTAGGCGTACAGTTAACGCCTCTTATCTTCTTAGGCGTACAGTTAACGCCTATGCAAGAGTATATTGCTTTCTTAACTTTATCTTTTTTTTTTAAACTTATTTTCCAATGTATTCTATCAGATCTATTGCACTTGCTTGGACAGCTGTAGTACAGGATATATAAACGCACAAACACTCATATCCAAAATACCTCACATATGTATAGTGCTTTGGCTTCCATAATTTTATGTCCGATTTTATTAAAACATTATTGCACAAAAAATATATTGTTTACCAAAAAATGCAAATATATGATAACTGACGAAACCTTTCTCTTGTATACAGTTGGTATTGAAAAAAAATTTCTAAATAATATCAATAATAATAATAATGCAAATAATGAACTGCCTATGATCTTCACATTATGACTTTGAACAATTTTATTCAGTAGCTAAAACAATAATAAACATTTCAGTATTATAAGTTCTAACATACAATCAATCAATCAATAATAATAATAATAATGAAAATAATGAAAAGAAAATTTCTACCGAGGCAGCACTTGAATATACACTGGAAAGCATTTTTAAATTGACTATTTCATTTACGTATGATATAATGGTTTATTTAAATACGGAATATGTACAATTGTACTTAATTAGTTTAGTTTTTAAAAAAAGTGTTCACTGACAAGGAAACGTGAATTTAAAACGTGTAGTACTTGTTGTTGTTGTTATTATTAGGATATTAAAAGATTTCAATGATACGACAGAGTAGTTTGAAGCTTTACCGATAAAAAATGCAAATATCAGATCAAGACCACTTTACGTGGCTAAACCAATGAGGCGCGGGTCTAGCGCCCGTAACACGCGCTAACCAAACCCATATACCACGACCACTCTTTGGCAGGGAAACATTGTTAAACAACACGTGCAACGTCACAAACTATGATAAAAAGCGCTATCAGCACGTGCATGGAGATAATGTCTATATGAACACGTGCATGGAAATTAGCGTATATATTTGTATTGTTATTTGTTGAAACTACCAATATGCGTGATATTTACCAATATGCGTGGGATTTACAGTTGGTTGCGTGAGAGCATGAAACGGAAGTGAAATGTGTGAGTTTCACGCCAAATGTGTGATACTTGGTAGTTCTGGTATCGTTGTGATTGTTATCGGGTGACTGAGTTGCATAGTGATAGCTGGTTGACATAGGTGATAAAAGACGTAAAATGTGTTAAAGTATCATTCAGGATTTTGATAACCCGTCTCCATTTAGAGATCGGTGTGAGAGCGGGAGATAATGTCAAAATAGTGGCCGATTTCCCGGTAGCATATCAGTGTATAACGTAAGTCGATCGAAAATGCACAACCGTGTTGCGAAATATCCCTAAGCAATGCAATCAAAGTATTCTATGACATGTCACAACACACTTTCGATGCATTCCCAATATCGTCCTAGATTGTTTATTTTGGGGGGTTCACATTACAGATGTGGCGCCATCTGCCGATCTAAAATATAGTTGGTATTATTATTATGAAAATCCTATTCTGTTTCCACGTGAAATGTTTGGCGTTCACGTGGAACTGTTTAAATAGTTGCGCATATTGCATACTTAATGCCCAACGAACTGGACCCTCAACACGGAGTTAAGAACACTTTAGTAGGCTTATGAACCTACGAGACTTTTAGGCGTACTAGGCCTACCAAAAACATCTCGGTGTTTATTATTAGCCTGCAGGTGGCGCCACTTTGACAAAGTGTCGCGTAGTGTACGTAACAACAGAAATTATTTATTAGATAATGACGTGTGATGTCAAGCTTAATAATGTGTCAGTGAATGGGCACTCCGGATTATGGAGCCTTGGACCTATTACGCAGTCCTCCTATCGTCTGCTTTCGTTGGGATTCTTTGACCATTAATCAGTGCTTGAAGCGTAGCAATGCTTAGCATATTAACACCAGCAGGCAGCATATGCGTTGGATTTATTGTCTGATGAACGCTGATACAACAATACCAAACTTGCATCATAGGTACATAGTAATGACACTATTCATGCATACATTGTCAATATAAAAACATAAGCTACGGTGATGGGCTGAGCGCGCAGTTGGTAGAAATATACACATACATGTCAAGTTTCGATTGTAAACACGGATTATTGAGGGTCGTAATTACGTTACCGTCATCTCAAAGCTCGGCGGAGAAAACGCTCTTAGACGGATTTATTGTGCATAGCAACTAGTGGCAAAAATTGTAATGGATGATAATATTATAGGCTTGTGGTGTTATTCCTTCTCCAAAACGGATGAAACATGTTTGATCGGTTTACTATTAATTAATATATTATATACATTTATAATATGAACAAATCAGAACATCTTATTCGTTTTGATAAAGCGTATAAACTGATGGTGTACTGATACATTTGGTGTAAACGGGGTGGAATCCAAGATGACCTATTTGTATCACAAGATGTGTGTGTGCGATTTACCGATGACGCTGCCTGACTATTTAAACACGTATACTATTCGAATGTGATATCAGAGTGGACGTTTGTTGTGCTGATATTACTATGTTTCCACCTTGTTGCAAAGTGGTGTTTGTCATTAGAGGGTAACATATTGTTTGTGTGTGTGTGTGCGTGCGCGTGCGTGCGTGCGTGCGTGCGTGCGTGCGTGCGTGCGTGCGGGTGTGCATGTATGTGTGTGTGTGTGTGTGTGTGTGTGTGTGTGTGTGTGTGTGTGTGTGTGTGTGTGTGTGTGTGTGTGTGTGTGTGTGTGTGTGTGTGTGTGTGTGTGTACATGGAAAATAAAGCAGCTCACCTCAGCCTGGGAGGAGGCTGAGAGGTGACATGTCATAGGTAGACTGGACGCAAGGAGACGAGACACAAGGAGACGGGTCGAAAGGAGACGGGAAGGAAAGAAACGGGAGAGAAGACAACTGCAGCGAAGTAGATGGGAGTGTGGGAGACAGGAGGGAAGGAGACGAGAGTGAAGGCGATGGGAGAGAGGGAGACGGGAGGGAAGGCAAAAGGAACGAAGGTTTCAGGAGGGAAGGCGACGGGAGCGCAAGTTACGTTAGATATAACAATTAAAATTAGAAAGGGAAGCAGATTGCGATGAAGCTGTTTGGTGCAAAATAGTTTCAGGAAATTCTACATTAACTATTGGATACAAAACGCTATAAAGGAAATTAATAAAGGGTAATGTATCATAATGGGAGATTTAACCATAGACGCATATAATGGAAATATCTACAGAGTACAGGGGGTGAGGATCAACAATTTTTATTTTTAATTCAGGATAGCTTCCTTACTCAGCACGTGCTAGAACCAACCAGGGGTGAGAATGTATTAGATATAATTTTGTCGTCACAAAAAGAATTAGTGGGCAATGTAAAAATACAAGAACAGTGATCATAATCAAATATATTTTGACATAAATTTAAAATCAGAAAGTAAAAATAAAACAAACGTACAGGAGAAACAAATCAGTATACCACTTACAAGAGTGTTCAACTTGTCATTAAAAGAGGGAGTTGTTCCTTTTCAATAGAAAAATACCATTATTGAAAAAGGGTTCGAGAATTAAGTCAGAGAATTACATATCAGTGAGTTTAACGCGATTTGTAATTAATTGGAAATGTTAATTAAATACCATATGGTGGCCTTCCTTGTTAGGCATACATTATTAAATTCATCTCAAAATGGATTCCTAAAAGCGATGTCATGCTTAACAAATATGTTATGTTTTTTCGAAGAAATTACCAAATGGATAGACGAGGGATCGCCAGTAGATATTATCTACTTAGATTTTCAGAAAGCTTTTGAAAAAATGCCACATCAAAGATAACTACTTAAATTAAAAGCCCATGGTATCAGGGATGGCATAATTGACTCGATAGAACAATGGCTGACTGACAGAAGACAGCGTGTTGTAGTATATGAAGAGGTTTCAAACTGGAAATTAGTTTTGAGTGGGGTACCACAAGGTTCAGTATTAGGACCTTTATTGTTCTTAATATATGTATAAATATATATATATATATATATATATATATATATATATATATATATATATATATATATATATATATATATATATATATATATATATATATATATATATATACATATACATATACATATACATATACATATACATATACATATACATATACATATACATATATATATATATATATATATATATATATATATATATACAAGCGTGGACACCATATCGTAAGAATGATATAGATACGCTTGACCGCACACAGAGGAGTGCAGCTAAAAGTATTCCAGAACTGAAAGACCTTAGTTATGAAGAACGCCTGCTGAAAGAATGTGGTTTAACAACTCTAGGGACAAGGAGGTTAAGAGGAGATCAGATTGAAATTTTCTAAGATATTGAATGGGTACGAAAATATTGATAGAAAAACTCAAGAAAGATAGTAGAACTAGAGGACATTAGGTAAAAATAGTACTCATTCTCACAGAGGACAATACATGAATGGAACACATTGTCTTTTTGGTGCAACATAATTACAGGAAATTGAACATTAACTATTGGATTATGTGGTGTTTACCCCCAAATACCAACAGACAACGTGCTTGCTCACAGTAGGGCGGAAACATACCATTTATTCCGCTATGCTCACGTCCTACATACAGACAGGGAATAATCCGTATTTGTGTATGTCCTAATTAAGGAAGCGGTTATTACTAATATGATAAAGTCAATACACTACAACTCCTCCCTCCATCCTAAATATTGAAGTGTCTGGATCTTCGAAACAATGTCCACACAAAAATCCAGAAATAACAAACTTGGTGTGTAGTCTTGTTGTTCTACAATTAACATATAACAAAATTTTAACAATTAACTTTAACACTAATTCAGCATGCAACTAAACCAGAGTGGTGGTCACTCGAGCTGCGACCAAATACCCGTGGTGGTTTGGGGATTAGTATTATGCTCCGTCACAACACTAACCACCACACTGACTGAATCAAACATGTCAGTGATTTACAGATCCATCCACTTGTGGTGTGCGACGGATACGCTGGGAACGACGAATGGGAAGGTTCTATTGTCCGAGCTAAATGGTGATCCGAAGATGCAGCTATTTCTGGAGGCTTCAGCTGTTTTACTGGACTGCTGGAACTGGGTGTTATCTCAACATCTGTTGGTGCTGCGGAGACATCTGGAGGGGTAGCACTGGTTGAAGGAAACTCCAATGTTGTCAACATGTGAGAGATTCTAATCTGATCAACATGGCTTTTCAAGATGGTATCCGGAGTGACTGCCACCTGATATGATAGTGGCCCATTTCTCGCATTTATCACACCAGGTACCCACTGTTGGTCCTTCCTGTGCTCTCGAACCGCCACAGGCTTCCAACCTGCAGTTGTCGGGTAACGCCATCACCGGATTGCTGCTTAGCCTGGCGATTTTCGACAGTTCGTCTCATATTCGGTTTCACAAGATCAAGTCGAGTTATCAGTTTCCTTCCACCATTAACACAGCAGGTGTTTCAGTCGTGGTACAGTGAGGGGTATTTCTGTAGGCTAAGAGAAATCTCGATAATTTCATTTGCATACTTCCCGTCTCTTCTCTCCTAGAACGAAGAGCTTGTTTGAATGTGTGTACAGACCGTTCAGCAAGTCTATTGGCTGCTGGATGGCAAGGCACACTAGTTGTATGACGAATTACGTTTTGACCCAAATTCTTTGATTTCCTAGCTCACAAATTGGGGTTTGTTGTCGGATACCAACTGTTCTGGAAGACCATTTCTGAAAAAAATGGTCCTCAAGATTTCCACAGTTTTCATATAAGTGGTAGATTTGATCATGATTACTTCCGGCCACTTCGAATGAGCATCTACCACTATTACATATGTACATATGCCCAAAGAAAGGACCGGCATAGTCAAATGTGTACTCTCTGCCGGGGTGTCACTGCGGGCCAGCGCCTTCATTTTCACAACTCCCAGGTGTCCTGTGTGGAGTTCTTCCAACAGCTGCGGCCGTAACTTCTGTGGTACCACAACTCTAACTCCCGACACGACACACCCATGATGTACGGAGAGTTCATTCCGTCGATTGTGGAAAGTTACAAGTCCTTCTGGAGCTGATTCAGGCCAACCTTGCATGGTTTCCGGCAACACGGGATCCTTTCTACGTGCATATTTCACCTTGTCGTTGGTTATTGGTAGGGGATCAAACTGTCCACCAATGGTTCATCATCGCTTTTTAGAGCGAGTGATAGTCTGGAAAGGGCATCTGCATTGTTATGCTTCTTTGTACTTCTGTGCTCAATGGAGTAATCATGGGTGGCAAGGTACAGAGCGTAATGTTGCATTCGAGCTACCTGAATTCCCTTTTCCGGACAAAGAATTGAAGTCAGGGGTTGATGATCTGTCGCTATGATTAACTTTCGGCCATATACATATTGGTGAAATTTCTTAACACCCCACATTTTGAGAATAGTTCCTTTCAGCTTTCGTCAGGCTGCGTGAAAGGAAAGTGGTTTCTCTGAGTTGTTAGGCACGACATGCGACAACACAGCACCAAATCCATGTGGCGATGCATCGCAGGCTACTCTCAATTGCAAACTTGGGCCATAGTGTGTCAACACAAGGTCAGAAGTCACGAATTCCTTGGACTTCCAGAAGGCCACATCACAACATTTGGACCAATTCGTCTTTGTGTTTCTCAAGCAATTCATGGAGTGGTATGGGCACTGTGGCGAGATAAGATAAGCGATGGTAGTAGTTTACAAAGCCAAGATATGAACGCATCTGTGACACATTGGACGGTGCAGGAGCTTTTAATAATGGCGTTTGTCTTTTCTAGTATCTTGTGAAGTCCCTCTCTGTCGATCGCATGCCCGCAGTAGTTGATTCGGTCCCGGAAAATGCACATTTCCTAGCATTCACACGAATATTCTTTTCCTGCAGTCTCTTCAGGACCTTTTCCAGCCTTAACAAATGTTCAGCTGTTGTCTTGCCAGTGACGATTATATCGTCAAGTAGAACCTGTGTTCAAAGTATGCATTAGAGTACCTTGTCAGTTGTACGTTGCCAGATAGCAGGTACAGTTTTGATGCCTATTGTACCGATAAAATCCTGTCTGCGTGTTCACCGTAAGATATTTCTTCGATTCTTCCTCGACCTCCATTTGCAGATATGCCTGGATCAGGTCAATCTTGGTGAAATGCTGTCCGCCACCCAACCTTGTGAAGACACCTTCTGTCTTAGGAAGAGGGTACATGACGTCTTGAAGTACAGGATTTAGTGTCACCTCAGTTTTAACAACTGGCACAATGGGAGCTGCCCATTCACTATACTTCACTTTTGAAAATACTGCAGACGGTTCGAGTCTATCCAATTCCGCATCAACTTTCGGTCCTAAGGCATACGGTACATGTGTTGCCTTGAAGAATTTGGGTGTACACTCGTCAGGGACGATCAATTTGGCCTTGAGTTCCTTGAGAGTGCCCAGCCCTCCATGGAACACACCTTGATACTTCTTCAGCAATTTGTTACGTTCTGGATTTGCCGGAATGTACACGGAATCTCAGCGCAGCCAAGCTGTATGTTACGAAGACACTCACAACCAAATAAAATCTGTTTTCCTTCTGGCACAATATACCAGTCGAGCTTCTGTGTCTGGGATCCATAGCTCACGTTGACATTCATCACTCCAACTGGTACCAGCTTCTGTCCGGTGTAGGTCTTCATCCGCACAGTAGTGTCCTTCATCGGGATCTCACTGAACCGTTCCTTGTAGCTTGCGTAAGGAAGAATCGAGTAGGTGGAACCAGTATCTAGCTCCATGTTCAGTGGTTCCACTTCAGGCTCCACCCAGATCGACTCAGTACTTTTGTCCAACGCATGCAGAGTGCCGATAACAAAATCATCATCGTCATCTTTCTCATGTTTCTCGATGTTGTGAATCCGCTTCGTGTTCACTTTCTGTGTGTTTGGACGTTTCGTCGCTGCTTGTGCTTTGCCACCAGCCTTCGATCGTATATGTGTTGAACGGCAGACAGGGCTAATATGACCTACCTTGTGGCACTTGTGGAAGACAGAATCTTTGTATCTACATTCATCTGGTGGATGTGGGCCCTTTTCGCAGCGATAGCGCAACATACTAGTAGCCTGTAGGGCGCTTGTTCGGGAAACGCTTTAATTAATTAATATCAGCAGTAGCGACTGACTTCCGTTACAGTTCTAACGTGTCTCGAGATGCAGTTTCATCCAATTTTGCAGACTCAACGTCAACATCAAACGTTAGATTGTTGCCCTTCAACAGTCTCTGTTAGACACTTTCGTTTCTGAGGCCAAACAAAAACTGATCACTGAGGACGGTGGTTAAACTACCACTAAATCCACAATGCACAGACAGTTTTCTGAGATCAGCAACATAGTATGAAATGGCCTCGCCTTCATGATGATGACGCTTAGAAAATCTGAAACGCTCGCAAATTCGGTTGATCTCGGGTCTAAATGTTCGTTCAAGATTCTCACGATGTCGTTAAATCCTAATTCGGGGTGGCTTATGTGGAGCAAAAATCCGTACGTCTTGTAACCCATCAAACTTAAAATGCAAGCTACCTTCCGTTCATCCTTTACGTTTTTGGCGGTAAAATAAAGTTCCGTACACTCAATATATGTTGACCAATATTCTTTTGATGGGTGAAACGTATCCCGTGGACCAATGAGCCCAGTCATCGTCGAGCATAAGTTAGTCCACAATCAGTAACAACACTAAACTCGCAGTTGTAACATTGTAATTGCGGTCAAAACTCACGAACGTCGATTGGAAAATACGGTTCAGCTCAGCATTAAAAGTACATAAATGTTCTACATACGGTGTTGATGTAGATGACAAAAAAAACGATCCCATCCTCGTCGCCAATTGTGGTGTTTACCACCAAATACGAACAGACAACGTGCTTGCTAGCAGTAGGGCGGAAACACCATTTATTCTGCTACGCGCATATCCGACGTACAGACAGGGAGTAATCCGTATTTGGGTATGTCCTAATTAAGGAAGCGGTTATTACTAATATGACAAAGTCAATACACTACAAATTAGTTTACCGAAGACGAAGTCCACACATAAATAAAGAGGATAACACTAAACTACAAAGCGCAATAAAGGAAATTAGTAAAGGGAAATGTATCATAATGGGAGATTTTAACCACGGACACGTACAATGGAAATTTCTAGAGAGTACATATTTTTAATATAGGATAGCTTCCATGTTCAACACGTGCTACAACCAACCAGGAAAGAAAATGTATTAGATATAGTTTTGTGTTCACAAAATGAATTAACGGACATTGTCAAAATACATGAACCATTGGGTAACAGTGATCATAATCAAATACATTTTGACATCAAAGTAAAACCAGAAAGAAAAATAAAACGAAATACAGGACAATCTTCCACAAAGGTAAATATTAAGATATGAGAAAATACTTAGCACAACTAGATTGAAATAACACGCCGAGGAATAAGACAGCAATTGAATATAGGAACATTCTAAAATTGAAAGTATCATTGAACAATTTATTCCCTTAAAAAACCAGGCAAACGGTCGGGAAAAAAACATTTGTCAAAAGAAGATATTAGAAAAATAGCGTATAAGCAAATTATGTGAAAGGTTTATAGGCGTACCAGAAAGGATAGAGACTACACAAATTACAAAGAAGCACTGAATGCAGCTACGACTGACATTAGAAAATGTAAAAGGAACTATGAGTAAAAATGTGCATGTAACATAAAAAATGACAGCAAGAGTTTCTACGCATATGTCAGGAGTAAACAAGACAAACGTACGAGACTAGGCTGGACCAATAGAATACATTACTGCAAATATAATATCACAAGATTTTTTAATGACGGAAGACTTAAATGGATACTTCAGTTCGGTGTTTACCTGATTACCAATTCTAGATGCTAAATTTCAGGAGGCTAAATCTGGCTATTTAGGGCACTTAATTGTAACTCCAGAAATGGTAGCTAAGAAAATAAAGGCAATGAAGGATAATAAATCACATGGAGTGGATGGAATTCCACCAAGACAATTTGGAAACAAGAGATCTATCCGCCTTCGTTCGACCCTACATGCCCCACTCGATCAACCATACACCTCTGCACTCTGCATTTCACGATGCCTCCTCACAAAAAAGAGCACATTGGAGGAATTCACAACGCACTACTCGCTTAAATCAAACGATGCATTGCTGGAATTTCCACATTCCAGAAGGAGCTTGCTGCACTGCTGTCACAGTTCAGTTAAACGTCTACAGAATGCAAACGAGAAAAAAGAACAAAAACCAGGGCACTTGAATCACGAAGTAACAGTATTCTAGAATCGATAGTGTATGATCACCGGGCTCGTCACGACACATCAGACTTACCCACGAGCAACAGCAACGAAAATCACCGACAACGTGAACACCGATGCAGAAGCACCGTAGGACGAAATAGAAACATTGGAGGACAAATTCGTCAAGGTCTGAGTTCTACTCCAAGGGAATTGACATAGAGCCCAATGACATGTCTGCGTGTCGTACGCTCGGTACGGGCACCAGAAAAGCATCAGCGACTCAGCACCGAACTCCCGCACCGCCACGCATCATCTTACGCTTTGCCAACCGTAAAGCAAAAGTAAACATGCTGCGAACGCGAACACTGTCCAATAACAACTATGCGACCTAAAGTATCAACAATTAATTAAGCAAAACCATGGTTTACTAAAGGACTGAAGAACTCATGTATTAAAAAAAAATAACTGTATAAAGCATTTCTATCATGCATATCAATCGCCCCGGAAACCAGACATAAATCATATAAAAAATAACTGGTATTCTAAGATCTACTAACAAACAGTATTTTAGCAAAGTACTTGCACAGAAAATAAACGACATTGCTGGTACATGGAAAGTACTTAAAACTGTAATAGGAAATCACTACCCAGAGCACTTCGTTAATAATGGCGTGACAATTAATAATAAAGAAGATGTAGCAAATATGTTCAACACTTATTTTACTAATATTGGCCCGGAATTGTCAAAGGATATTACTGCACCAACAAATGTTTCTATTTATGACTACATAGAAAACAGAAATAATGAAATGTTATTTCTAACTCCAGTTAATGAAGAGGAAATTATCCGAGCTGTGAACATTTGGGAAAGAAAAACATCCACATATTACGAAGATATAAGTATGCATTTGGTAAACAAAAGTTATTAACTGCATTGCAAAACCTATCACTTATATTTGTAACGTATATTTCATCACTGGAGTATTCCAGGAGAAAATGAAAATACTTTTTAAATCTGGGTATAAGTATATGTGCACTAATTATAAACCTATTTCACTTCTACCACAAATTTCAATTCACGCTTAGATTGTTTTATTACCAAACACAACTTGATACGGATTTCAACAAAATATGTCAAATTGTCATGCACTAACAGATCTAGTTGATGGAATAACCCAATCATTAGATACTAAAAAATATGCTATTGGTGTCTTTATCGATTTAAAAGAGGCATTTGACACTGTTAATCAACAACTATTATGTAATAAAAATAGAATTTCTTGGCATCCGCAGTGTGGCATTTAAGTTGTTAAATAATTATCTAGAGAACAGAAAACAATTTATGTCTATTGACAAATGTAAATCTGATGTGCGCAATATTTCATGTGGTGTCCCTAATGTTCGATTTTGTGCCCCATACTATTTATTCTGTACGTTAATGATATGTGCAACATATCTAAACTTGTAAAATGTATTCTCTTTGCTGACGATACTAATATTTGTTATGCAAATAGCAATATTATTAGACTAAATAAAACAGTATATTACGTGCTGGACAAAAATGCACACGTAGTTTGCACTAAATAAGTTAACACTGAAAATATATAAAATTAATTATATGTTATTTGGAAATCTTATACTCAGAAAAGATGTTAGTGTAAAAATACGAAAGTTTAACACCGAAAGAGTAAGAGTCAGCAAATGTTTGGTGTATTTATTGATAATCTACTAAATTGGAATGCTAATATTAAACACGTACAATCAAAGCTTTTAAAAAGTGTATCTATAATGTATAGATGCAGTCATCTGCGTGACAGGAATAGTATGTGTATTTTATATAGTCCTCTTTTTGTTGTATTTAAATTACTGTGCAGAAATTTTGGGAAACACGTATCTGACAAATCCTAATTGTATTTTCCTATTACAAAAAAAGAGTCATCCGCATTATGAATGGTGCAAGACGGTTGGATTATACGGTCCAACAATTACATGTTTTAACATTTCCAGGTATCATCGAACTGAAAACGTTACTATTTATGTACAAAGCTTACGGTCGCTGTTTGCCATCAAATTTGAAGTGTTTGTTTACTAGACGGGAAGTAACATACTCAATGCGAGCTAATCATGACTTAGAACGGCAAAGTGTCTGTTCCACCATGCGAACTATGTCTCTGTGTCAATGTAGTGCGATTATGGAATTCCCTAAGTGATTATTTAAAAGCTGCTAATAACATAACTGCATTTAAACGTAAATGCCAGAACCTTTTATTTGAGAAATATCTGGTTGTGTAAATCTAAATCAAATTATTAACATACTGAATTATGCCATTGTAGTAACTGCAATAGTGATATTCCGGCATAATACTAGATTAGTCGAATTACCGACATGAAATTAGATTAGTCAAGTTACCAGAGTGGTCAACAATGTGCTCATTACAATAAATACATATGCACGTGTACACAAAGTTATCCAAGACGTCCTCACATTAAAACAGCCAACCAGAACCAGTCGAGTAATCCGGGCATTACTTTTGTTGACCAATACAAGCACATCATTGTATGCTAGCACTAGGTATAAAACATTGCTTCACCATTGACATAGGTGCATTTCGAAATGAGAACCGGCTTTGTTGCTGTGCCATGGATCCAAGTGACGTACACGTTATTAAGCCTGTGATGATCAGCGCCGTGATCATTACAAACGTAATACTGAACTCTCTTGTGATCGCTGTAATCGCAAGATACCCGCAACTGCGCGAAGATCGCACGACGCTGTTCGTCTTCTCGCTAACGCTCTCTGATCTCGCCGTTGGGTGTACGGTGATGCCAATCAGCGCCGCCGTGTGTTCGAACGCAACACCGGATGTGCGTAATATGACCCACTACCTGTCAGCCATCCAACGTTTCTGCTTCATATGGTTCAGTTTCAACTCTGCCTATAGTCTGTGCTGGTTGACGGTGTCCAAGATGATCGCCCTATTGCATCCATTCCGACACGAGCAACTCTTCAGTCACAGGCGTTGCTACGTCATAATAGGTTGTGTTTGGTTGACCGGAGTTCTGATCGCCGCAGCTGGAAATCAAACATTTCTTCCGTGGAACCTCGTGACGTGCATCTACGACGCTTCGGCTACTTCAGGGAAGTCGGTTATAACAACAATCACAGCCTTATTAATCGCCCTTCCTCTGATGGTCATAGTTTATGCCACGGCAAGAATATTTTGTGTGGTGGTGCGTGCTCATCTACAAATAACAGCTCAAGTGAACTCTATTGGTGGACAAGTTGGCGTCATTGGGAATTATGCGTCGTTGACTATGCAGTCGATTCGTTCTGGCAGAAACGTATTGTTTGTATGCCTGGGAGTCCTTGTGCTAACTATGCCTAGTCTTATTGTTTTCCTTGCGAGGAGCAAAATTCACGTTTCATCATCATATCTGTTCGCAGCAATTTGGATGACATTGAGCAATTCATTCGTAAATAGCCTGCTTTATTTAATCCTCTTTCGAGGCGTACGGAAGAAAACGGCAACATTGTTCAGGGAATTATACCAATCGTGTGCTCTTTGGTAGCAAATTGTTTTATGTTTATATATGAAACGATACTTGACCATGTGCATATTGCCGATTTCTCAATAGTGCTAAGTTACCGTCAAATAAAAATAGTTCGCAAACACAATGTACTTAGACTCATTTGATGCTAACACTGGACTGTTGTGACCGTTGGTGTTGTGGCATTTGATGCTAACGTTGGATTGTTATATATGTTGTTGTTGTGACATTTGATGTTAACGCTGGACTGTTGTGACCGTTGGTGTTGTGGTATTTGATGCTAACGTTGGATTGTTATATATGTTGTTGTTGTGACATTTGATGCTAACGCTGGACTGTTGTGACTGAAGTGTTATGTGGTGAGACATGGTTGTATGTAAACAAGGATTTTATTACTTTAGGTTCATGACTAGCACATGTTTATCAAAGCTACTTTAGACAACCAACCAGAGCCCCCTAGCACAACGACGACCTTCCAGCCCCTTATAGCATATGCATTACAATATCACTACATCCCCCTCGTTATAGTAAAGCTAAGAACGAAAGCTAACATTATTATGAACATCTAACAACAGTAAACAGAACTACTTAACTAGACAGGCATGACAAGCAGTTCATAGTATGTTCGTGAACGGTATAAAGCATTATGGAATGTCCATTCACCTGTCATGCCTCGATCATGGAGTCAATATTAGCCTACACTTCGGCTGTACAAAAGTGTCTTGGTTAACAGGTACCGGTAATCTGACTAAATGCTAACTATTCTTAATAATAATCTTAGGTTATACTGAGGATACGGGTAGACGACCGCACCTCAATCACCTGAAGGGGTTATTCTGCCCTTTGGCTGGCAGGTGGTCTAACTGGCTACTCTTGATACCTGACGGGCATCTTCACTGCACGACCTGATCTCGTCATACTAGTTTCTTCTTGCGACTTTGATTCTACATACAGGACTCCTTCTTCTCCCTCCTCAATCTCTGCCTGCTGTTGAAGTAGCTGTATCACTGCGTGGCAGCATGTTATCGCGGAGAGCACCATCAGATATGTTTCCAGTCGTCTCAATGGTTTCGCGCAAGTGACATCGGTTGCGACGTACCTTGCTGCCACCTGCTGTCGTGATGATGTATGACCGCGGTTCTTCACACATTTGCGTTACAGTGCCTTGATACCACGTCTTCGATGGCTTGTCAAGTACTCTGACATTATGCCCTGGATGCAAGGACGGTACATCATCTTCCCTCGCATTGCGGTTATAGTGCCTTTTCATGGTCTCGCTGCGCTCTTCAAGTCTCGCCTTTATACTTTCGTCCAGGAGATCGTACAGGTGCGAGGGGAGAAAAGTTGTAATTTGTCGCCGCATTAGGATTTGAGCAGGTGATGGTAGTTTTGCATCAATTGGTGTCGCTCTGACATGAAGCAATGCTTGCGGAATGCTTTCGGACGTCTTGATGCATTTGTTTATAATTGACTTGATCCACCTGATCTGCCTCTGAAAAGCCATTTGATTGTGCATAATGAGGTGAAGATGTCACATGCTGAATGCTCCATCGAGTGCAGAAGTTCCGGAAATGTTGTCCTGCATGTTGTGGGCCGTTATCTGATCTAATTTGATCGGGGCGACCAAACATTGCGCATGCATCCTCAATCACATATGTGACAGCGGCGGAAGTAACTGGCGCTTGCAACTCTTTTACAATCGGGTACTTCGAATAGTAGTCTGATAGGATGATAAATGTCCTTCCTTTGACATCGAAGAGGTCTGTTCCTAGGACTTTCCATGCTTCAGACGGGACTTCGGTCATAATCATCGGTTCTTTGCTGTTCTGGTCTTGTAGCTCCTGACAGGCTACACAACGTTTCGTTAGTTTCTCAATGTCTTCATTGATTTTTTGCCAATAGACAGATTCACGTGCCAGCATTCTTGTCTTTTCGATGACTTGATGACCTTGGTGCAGTTGTTGAAGGATATCGGGACGCATGCATTCTGGAATCAACACTTGTTTTCCCTTGAAGATGACGCCATCCTCAATACCAAGTTCATCTCGGTATGACCAGAACGAACGTAGCTCACGCGGTAGATCTCGCATCTTCTCCGGCCATCCCTGGAAGACGACTTCTGATAACGCAGAAAACATCGGACAGTTGCGTGTCTCGTCTCGTAACGTTCGCTGCTTGTTTTGGCTGAAAATATCAGATTGAACGACACTTCATCCATCCTCATGTCCAATTCTACTTCTGCTGTGTTCGTTGGATTAGGCAGACGTGATAATGCGTCCGACACTACCATCTCCTTGCCTGGGCGATACTTTACACTGTAGTCGTATCCCTGGATTTTGACTAACATCCTCTAGAGACGAGGTGGTGCCGACGTAATTGGTTTGCTACATATCATTTCCAGAGGTTTGTGGTCTGTTATGATGGTAAATGACCTTCCATACAGATATGCGTGGAACCTCTCAACACCATGGACTAGAGCGAGCATTTCTCTTTCGATATTGCTGTAGTTTGCCTGTGTTTTTGTGAGGGTTTTTGACGCAAATGCTACTGGTTCTCCTCTTGAACTAACGCCGCACCTAGCCCCTTCATCGATGCATCTACTTCTAAGGTTATTGGCTTCTTCACATCATAGTAGACCATGTCTTTGACTGATGAGATAGATCTCTTTTCAGTTGCAGCCATGACAGTTTCTACCTTGCAGCTGATGGTGACCATTTTCAGAGCTTCGCATGTCGCCAGTCCTAGTATGACGGGACCACGGACATCAACTACATAGAAGATTGCGTTCACCCATTTGGACTGGCCGCTTCTGCACGCGAGTGTAATGCTGCCAATACATTTGATTCTTTCCCCAGAGTATGCCGTAAGTGTAGTTTGGCCGATGGGTGTGAGCATTTTCGTAGGTTCAGTGTTACCATACATTTGTTTAAATGTACGTATTGGCAGTGCGTTGCCTTGAGCTCCAGTGTCTATTTTCAACCTCAAGGACTTGGTGTGCTTTAACTGCGGTCCACCGTGGTGAACGCGTCTCCCCGGGTAGATACTGCGTGGAGGCACTTGTTTGATACTTGCGTCACCTCGACATTATTGAAGGTTTCTGTGAATTCATCTGTATCAGTGGCGCTAGGTGTATCATCACGTCTTTCCTTCATGGCATGCACTTTACGATCCTTGAACTTCCGAGATCTCCATTTCTGATTGACATCATCTTACTTCTCATCAGATGTCTGTCTGCATTGCTTTTGCCAGTGCCCCTTGCGGCCACAAGCTTTACAGGTATCTCGGTACGCAGGGCATTACCTATATTTGTGATACAGTGCACAATTTTTTCAACGTTTTTTGCCCGTAGTAACATGATCCACTGAGTGGCTAATTCCCTCGTGAAGGCTTTTCAGTCTATCCGTATCGAGAGCAGCAGCTTCATGTCGTCTGCCTTCGGTGAGCACATCACGTAAGGTTAGGTCTTTTTCTTTTCCTAGCAGCTCACGCTGAAAGATTTCCATCCGCGTGCCTGCAATAACTAACTCAATTATTCGATCTTGCATCTCCTTCTCAGTAAATTCACGCAATTGTGCCTGTGTTCGGGCTCTCGTCACAAATTCATGTATCGACTCATCACCCTTCTGCCGGTACTGCATCAGGCTTAGTCGCTGTATCGGGAAGTTTACAGCGACCTTCAGTTGTGTCTTAAATAGCTCCCACAGCTTTGCAGGATCTTTCTGATCAGCGTCTGTTAACCCGGATGCTTTGAGGCGACGCAAACCCTCATCACCAGGACCAATCTTGATTTTGCGTGCTATTTTTTCGTTGTTTGTAACCTCGTTATCTTCGCACACCAGTAACAGTCTCTGCTTGAAAAGCTTAAACGAATCTGCCACGTCATGTGCAGCCCAATTCATCGCAGGATACTTCGAGTTTGCCATATTGCAGTTAAGTTGGTTTGTCTATAAAATACCGGTAACTGAATGGAGCATTAGTTTGCAGATTCGACCGACTGGGATACGGAATGAACGAACGATAACAGGTGTACTTCACGACACGAGTATTTAATATGTGAATCTACTAACGATTTCTGCCGCATTCAAACATATGGTCTACTCAGCCTCATTTGTTAAAAACCTTCTTTCACCACTGCCACCACGAAGTATTATGTGGTGAGTCATGGTTGTATGTAAACAAGGATTTTATTACTTTAGGCTCACGACTAATACATGGTTATCAAAGCTACTTTAGCCAACCAACCTGAGCCCCCTAGCACAACGACGACCTTCCAGCAGCTTATACCATTATGCATTACAATATCACTACAGTGACCGCTGGTGTTGTGACATTTCATGCTAACGCTGGACTGTCATGACTGTTGGTGTTGTCACAATTTATGCTAACGGTGGACTATTGTGACTGTTGTTGTTGCGCTATTTGGAACTATACAACCGGATCCGCTTCCCGTTCCATTTCAGATAAACCGCACAGGATTTTGTTAATTGGTTTGGTCGTTTTGCCCAAACAAAAAACGACCCCACCTACGTAGTTTTTGGGAGCATGGAGAGACCAGCGTGCAGTTTTGTATGCAAGAATAATTAGCTAGTTGTCTGCATCTACTCGAATACTTCAGAGATGAACTACTCTTTTAGTGGCTTCTGCACGCATGGCCACTCCATGCCACTATTGCGCTCTTTCCATTTGTCAATGCATACTCTAGAACCTTGAGAGCAAGATATGCCGTGAGTTCGTTCATCATTTGTGTTTATATAAGGGAAGGTAGTGTACTGTTCAAAAGAACAAATGCTTTCGAAATTCGACATGCTATCGACATTAATTTCATATAGCATGCATGATATGCTATATCAAAATTCTCTCAAAAATTCTCTGTCAGCGTCTTTCCTAGCAACTCTGTCAGCAATAATGAAATTGTTGTCCTTGTAGAAGCTAAGTGTATATCTGAATTTTGTATTAGACTGATCTGATTCTAGCAAATATATAGACACAAAAGACGTGAGATGAAAACACTGAATGACTTTTCATCCCGCTTTCTTTTTTAATTTAAACATTTAATAATCAACGTCGGTAGACATGCCTCTGTGTTATAATAGCATTAACTGATAAAACAACATGCACGCTCCTTAGCGCGTTAATTGTCATGCGAGATATATCGGGTGTCTCGTGAAATTAGTTGGATTGGTTAAATTCGATATGATGTTGTCATTTGTCGAATGGTGTTGTGCGTATTTGTTTGCTAACAAGTGTGTTCGTAACTCAATCAGTGCTACTCTGTAATTGTCCATAAGATCATGTTACAAAACCAGCAAAAGTTTTCAAAATGAAATGCCATTAATCCATCGTTTCCGTGCATATTTTCCCCCTTGCACAATTCTATCTTCTGTTATAATACCATACTTACACATCGACATACGATTGCGTGCCGAACGTGATATTCCGGCATAATACTAGATTAATCAAATTACCGGCATAATATTAGATTAGTCAAATTACCTGAGTGATCAATAATGTGCTCATTACACTGGGTTAGTTGAGCCGCCCATGTTTCCCAGGAAACTACAGCAGCGACAGTTACAAAGTACCACCCAGTGATTGAACATGTCATTAGGACACGAATGACCGAAAATAGGTTACCTTTGTCACAACGGTCAGAACGTGATGTTTTTTTAAACTTTTGTCATTCGCAAGATGGCCACTTAATGTTGTTGTCCTTCTGCACAGTTCCGAATATGACGTAATTATCAAGAAAGTAAGAGGCGCTGCGAATGCTAAATGGGCAAGCTGTATGCATGAATGTGCAGTGATATTACATAGACATACTGGAAACATGAAGTGCTATAGGACTGCCACGCAAGAAGTGATAGGGTTTTCCAAAGTGAAATGAAAGAATATTGCCACGTCCCAACAATTTATTGTTGTGTACTTAGCACTGCCATGCCTCCTAAGCCAACACGGAGCAGCAGTCACACAGACGACTTGTTGTTGTGTACTTAGCCCTGCCATGCCTCCTAAGCCAACACGGAAAAGCAGTCACAAAGACGACTCAGGGGAATTGATTGCGCTATGAATTATTGAACTATTAAATGATGACGCAGTAGTTGCAAAGTTGAAAAAAGCTCCGTACCCATGTGATCTAGCAGACAAAATCGATTCGCTGAACGCACACATCGAAAACCTGGCCAAACAGGTAAAGGCAAAGGACATACGTATCGTTGAGCTAGAGAAGAAGATACATGCACTCGAAGAAAGCAGCGACAACCTAGAACAATACACACGTCGGCCCAACGAATTCACAGGGTTCCCGAGAAAGCCGAGGACGATGACACCGACACCACAGTACTGGCAGTGATTAACGATAAGAAGGGTGTTACCCCTCCACTCTCACTGCACGATCTAGAGAGGAGCCACCGCTTAAGTTGAAAGCCTACCGGCAGTCGACCCATCATCGTCAGATTTCAAACTGAACGAATTCGGGATAACGTGTATCACGCCCGGTTCACATTAAAGAAACATAACGCACAACAACGTAACGCACAAATCTTCCTGAACGAGGACTTGACTGCGCGACGATCGAAACTGGCATTCGAAACGAGGAAGCTAAAGAAGCTGACGGACTGTTGGACGTTCAACGGTAAAGTCATGGTGAAGGACATGGCAAATAAGGTAAATGAAATAACATCAGATGACGACCTTCGTCTATATTAAGACAACAACACTAGTCGATGCCGACTTTTCTTATAAAATAACATATGGCTGTTTACCAGTGACCAATGATAGATTTATTTTCAACACGGACTGCCTCATTAGGCATTATTCGGTCAAGCGTCACCACATACCAGACGGCCTGCTCGGTTTAGCCCACTGGTGGTTTTAGTTGCAGTGGAATAGCAATTTTGATATTGCACAAAATAGAATCAAGTATTGTTCAACACAGTACCTGGTTTACGACTGTCGAAATGGCCCACTAGGCAATTACTCGGTCAAACGTCCCCAGTAGTTATAGTGCTCCAATGACCGATCAAAAGAGGTGACCAGTAGGGAGTGATGACGTCATTTCCGGTCGCAGAGCCTTCTGGGTACCCTAAGCGCCCCCTAGCGACTGAGCAGAGCCTTCTGGGTACCCTAAGCGCCCCCTAGCGACGACCTATGTACCCTTCCTAACGACTGGAGCTAACCCTAACCATCGTAACCCTAACCATCGTAATGGAGCTAACCCTAACCATCGTAACCCTAACTAGCGACTGGAGCTAACCCTAACGGTTGTAACCCCAACTTATTGACATGATCCCACCTGATCTCATCAGTGGTGACCCCTGACCCTAACGGAATTACCGCTACCCTAACGTGACCGCTACCCCATAACGTGACCGCTACCCCGATGCTTGAGGAGTGAAATAATTTTTAATTTTATTCCAAGACATTTAATCCCTGGCTCGATGTAGTCCGCGATACCCTATCCGATGGTTCGTTGTGGCCCGCGTTAGCCTATCTGTCGCTAACCGGCAAAATCGACACAACACCTCATTGAATGAAATCGCAAAGAAACTTTAATATTTAAAAATAACGATACATCAGATCATAGTAATATAAATATTTAATTTAATTTATTTAAAAAATAGCCATATTAAAGCATATAAATATAGTAATATAATTATTTAAAAATAGCCATATATCAAATTATATTAAAGCACATAAATTCATATAAATATAGCCATATATCAAATCGTATTAAAGCACATAAATTCATATAAATATAGTAATATATCAAATCGTATTAAAGCACATAAATTCATGTAAATATAGTAATATAATATTTAAAAATAGCCATATATTTATTCGTATTAAGTGTTCATGTTTTTATTCATCTCAATGGAAATTCAGTCGCGACAGTGATCTCCCTCGTCTGTCTAGGAGTTTTCGTGGTCGTTGCACTGGCTGTTGGCGTTGTACTACCTCGCTTTGATCATTGCACCCCAACAACATTTCCATTTCGACCACGGAACGTCGACGGAACAACCCGAGTTCCTTCATAACCCCAGCCCACAATTTGTTGTGGTCGAGAAAAGAAGCGAAATCATTACATTCATTGTCCCAACTCTCTGTAGCCTCAGGGCTGTCGTAGCCATCATCATATTCGTCGTCTATACACGGGGTGCGACGACACAGCTCCTCCATCACATCTGGCCAGTGTTGTCTGTGGAAGCTGAAAATCAGAGTGAAAGACACATAAAAATCAAGCCTTTGTTAACGGTACAGCATGCTATAGAATATTTGAAACGAGAGAGCAACGAGAGGCGTACTTTGAACCAGACCAGCAGTCGGCTGACTGGTGTTTTTTTCGCTAGCAGTCGCCTACTCGGCCTGCATACCGATTGCAGTCCTTATCGGCGGTGACCCGACGGCCTCAGGGCGGTAAAGCCCGGCGCACACGAACGGATCGACAGCTTGGCGACAGCTCACGAGGCCAACAGCTGAGCTATATTTCGTATCACCGTTGCCTACACACGAGTGAATGTAGCTGAGTTGCATGCGCGAGCGTCACTACCAATTACACCCACAATACTTTGCGCAACTTCCCTCTCGAAAATAACATTTCATTAACACTACCTTAAATCTAAGTAACAAAAAAATATAATAACTGAATCACGAATATTAATACTACTAATAGATAATTAACGCACAGCGTACATATTTAGTCAAATACCTTTTTAATAATTCATAAAATGTATACACGTTATGAACTGTGTGACATGAAAGTTGAAAAGGATATGTTTGTAACTTATATATATAACATATCCTGAAAATACAATTTAAAATATCATGAACAAGAATCAATTGTAAGCAAACGACGGCGTGGTTCTTTAAACTAGAACTATCTATAACCAAACGTTACACAGTTGTAAAACAGTATGTCTTTTAAAGTTAAACTATGTGTTATATATGCATTGTAAAAGTGTTAAAGTTAAACTATGTATTACCGAATTTTCGTACAACTACACGTGTTATATATATCATATATATACTTACAAACGATGCAGCATTATGGTCAGTGCGTCGCCTATGACGTTATACACAACCAGTAGATCGGAGAACACGGCAACGGCAGACATCACGACAACAGCAATGACGACAGGTGCATAAAGAAATGACTAGTCTTAAATAGCAAGCGTTAAACAATGGAGACAGCCGAGGTACAACTGACGTACAGTCGACGTAAGACACTAGTTTTTTGTTGTTGTTGCGAAAACAACTTCCAAAATCTCGACGTTCAACTGACGTAGGCGACGTAGGCCTCTAGAGTAATAACAAATTCTACGAAAAACGCATTAACCCAAACCAACGGGTATTTTAAAGCGACCCCAAATTCATCACAACGAAAAGCAGATGTCATAAACACGTCAGCTGACCGACGCCGATTTTCCCACAAACTCGACGTACGACCAACGTACTCGACGTCGTCCTCTAGAGTAATAACACATTCTGAGAAAAACGCATTAACCCAAGTCAGCGGTTATATAAACGACCCCAAATTCATCACAACGAAAAGCAGATGTCAAAAACATGTCAGCTGACCGACGCCTATTTTCCCAGACACTCGACGTACGACCAACGTACTCGACGTATGTCTCTAGAGTAACCCGACCCAGTGGCTATATCAAGCGACCCGCCACTTCAACGATCATAACTACTCATTCTCTCGATTGACTGCTTCACGTTCGACTCTACTATGGCCACACAGAAATTTGTCGACGATCAGCAGCAGCAGATGAATCTGACACGTTTGCAGTCACAGGTAAGTGCTGGAACGTACACATTTACAAGACCCTTAACCATAGTCGCTTGTGCAACGCAGCAGAAATATGTTGTGTATATATCATGCTCGCAATGTCCTAAAGGTGTCCAGCGCCATAAACAAGGCTACTATTGTCCACTTCACAAATTTCAGAGATCTCCTACGTACAGATACAACCTGCGTGTCCTCCTACAAGACTGGATAGGTGCAGAAATCTGGGTCAGTCTTTTTAGTGAAGTGGCAGCGAAATTACTTGGCTTTACCGCTAACGCCTACGTCGCTATGACGTCAGACGAAGACCGGTCGGCTGCACTGTCGGTGCTGAGGGGGGCCCGTGTCATGACAACCATTAAAAAACGCATAAAGAACGAGTATGTAAACTACATCATGTCAGAGCTGGAAGTACTAGACGGGGCATTCTCTTTGTAGGAGAAAGACAAAGAGAATGCTGCCAGCACCAGCGAGACGATGAATGAGAGCGTCGAAAAAGTACAACAGTGGCTAGACAAGTTTGAAAATGAAAACATCATACCCGTATTTCCCCCCTGTTCTTCCTCGTCCACCACATCCACACAACCGTCGTGCTCAGCCTGGGAGGGTGACGATGGCGGTCGTCATATCGTCGCTGTCGACTCTGCTGCTGCTGCTAGCATAACTATAGTCAGCAGCAACAGCGACAGCGATGATATAGAGATGACAGTAAGTAAAATAGATAAAATATGGGATCGTACGGATGCCATGTTGAACCAACAGACATTCGATGTAGCGGTAGAAGAGGCCTGCGTTCGTTATACGTGCGCCGAGGTGGTTCGTATGTTGAGTCTGACGGACGATGAGTATTACATGCCATCGTCCTGTTTTGTTAACCACACCCTACGTTGTGTTGTCGCAGTCTTTATGGCGAGATTCGAGAAACGACAATGGCGTCTTGATATGATAGAGAAGGTTAGAAATACCATCGCTAGTCAATACAAAGATACGTACCCTGCTAGTAGTAGTGATGGTTATGACGAGGCGCCCATGCCACCAGCAGACGTTCGTGATAGTAGTGATGAAATAAGTGTTACTGACATTGACTAAGCAGGTGTGTCTTTTTTTCATGTGTACAGATAAGCAACGGTTTGCATCAATTGAGGAAGGCGTACGAGGATGATGATGATGACAAAAAGACTGCGGCTGCGATGCCAAGAAAACGCATAACACCACCATTGGCAGACAATGACCTGCGATGGTACTTGATCAACAAAAGACAGCTGGCATCGCAGTCGCTGTCATCCGAGACATCGCCGCCGCAGCAACAGCTGTCGTTAGCACCACCGCAGACGTCAGCGGTGAAGTCAGTCATGTCACCGACACCACCACCGCAGCAGCTGTCGTCAGCACCGTCACCACCACCACCGCAGCTGTCGCCAGCATCGCAGACGTCAGCAGTGACGTCATCACCATCGTCACCGCAGCCACCGTCATCATCGACGATGTTCAGTCCGGTGTCACCTTCATACAATCAACATGAATCGTCGTCGTCGTCATCTTCACCCGTACTACTACCATGTCACCCGATACCACTGCTGACGATCGAACAATCTAGAATCATGTTAGAAGAAGCCATAAGCAACTTAGTCATGCATACAACCATAAACACACCTCTAACAGTAGCTCAAGCCACGCACGCTGTGTGCACTTCGATGGCTGACAGTCTGCTGTCAGAGGACCTACGATCATGCGTCATCAATGACATCACATCCTTCAACCCATGGTTACTATGAACACACGCACACACACATGCACACGCACACGCACACACACACACTCGTGCACACACACGCCACTGATGAACAGTATTTTAATACATGAATGATATTAGTGTATTAATATATCATTTTATACTTATCGTGTAATCTTGTATTTGTGTCTTGTGACACTGTAGTATATATATATGTTATTTTCGTCTTGTGGTGCGTTTTGTATTGTATCAATACATTTATAAAATATGCCACACGCACAGGCGCGCACGCCACTGATGAACAGTATTTTAGTACATGAACGATATTAGTGTATTTATATATCATTTTACGCTTATCTTGTAATCTTGTATTTGCGTCTTTTAACACTGTAGTATATATATATATATTAGTACATGAACGATATTAGTGTATTAATATATCATTTTATACTTATCGTGTAATCTTGTATTTGCGTCCTGTGACACTGTAGTATATATATGTTATTTTCGTCTTGTGGTGCGTTTTGTATTGTGTCAATACATTTATAAAATATGCCACACACACACGAGTATGTCAGACGCCGCATGAACATTACTTTAGTGTTATATGAACGATAGTAGTGTAGTATTACGACAGCCTACTCAGGGTGTTAGCCGTCACTATACTAACGCAACAGCTAGTATTTCTATATATATATTTTAATTTTTTTTCCTTTAAACTCTTATTTTGTCTATGAAATATATAGTGTACTTTGCGTATGAAGAGACCGACCTCTATATATAATTCAATATTCACGCACGTGACCTCTGTCGTGGTGTAAAAGCCCACAAGTCAATTCCGTCACACTAGCCTCTGGCGCGATGGTAAATGGTCACTGTCGCGGTATTAACAAACCCATAAACCACTGTCATATATCATCATCTTATATATATATAGAAGTCTATCCTTTCATAGCAGTACAGCATATATATTGCATACACAACATATGTATTTTATATAATAAAAGTGTCAAAAAAGAAATGGAACGTGTTGTCATTGTCATATTCCTACGAGTGACACCCCTCCAAAGTTTAAAGGGAACCCATAGTCAATAATATCGGACATAGTGGACAATAGTAGCCATTGTCACATGAACACACACACACACGCACACACGCACGCACACACACACACACACACACACACACATACACACACGCGCACACACACATCAACCACTTCTTAGTATACACCATCACCACCCCACACGCGTTATATAGACGCACTGAGAGTCCATTCCCTCTCAGTTGTAGATGCGGTCTTCGTCATGAAAAGACATCAATGTCGTCACTGTGGGCTCGCCTTCGACACGTGTGCAGAACTACAACGTCATGTGCAGATTAATCACTCGACGGCATCTTGCGGGCTTCATTCATACTCGCTGGCACCACCAGTGGTGGCTCCACCTAACGACTATGCAAAGAGAGCGAAATACGCTTGCGAGAAATGCGGTACCACCTTCGGGAGATTGGACAACCTACAGCGTCACGTAAGGTCGGTATGTAGTAGTAGTAGTAGTAGTAGTAGTAGTAGAAGAAACAACACCGTCTACGCGTGTAAGAAATGCGGACGGAAGTTCGAAAGACGTTGGTTCCTGACCAGACACGCACGAACCGCGTGTGCCGACGTCACCGAGCCGCCAGCACCAAAGAGATCAAAAAGGGAAGACACTACCCCATCCCACCGCCACCCACTCGTTACCGAGGAAGACCCGTTAGAACCACCCGATCGACTTCCCTTCGCCGACACTCTGTCGACGGAGTTGCTAGATGTCGTTCGTGCGCACTGGTCTGCTATTAGGACCCACGTGACGAGAGGTCCTCTTCAATGCAGGTACGATTACAGATTAACCACACTAGACACGACCGTCTTAGAACCATCTTTGAAGATCATGTTCCAGGAACAGACCTGTGCGTTCAAGATTAACCTCAGTTACGGGTTCGTTCTGAGAAACAAGAACACGGGTCAATACAAGTACTATCATACTTCGAGTAATTGCTGTGGACGCTACCTGGACGAACCCAGTCTCATCACTAACAGCAAGGACTTTGATGACTTTCTCGAACGCATCCGAGAAACCGACGTCTTGCAATGGGCCATCAATCAAAGACCGGATTCCGCGTGGGTATGCGAACTCGTGACGAATATCACTTTCTTCGTTAATCGCATCATCGATCATCCTATAGGATGTGTAGGCATGATCCCTCTGCCACCCTACATCAAGAAGAAGAAAAGCATCATCGGTCTGGAAAAGGAACCCATCCATCACAAGAGGTATAATGATAACCTGTGTCTCTTCAGATGTCTGGCCCTGCATCGAGGATGCGATATATATCAATTGGAACCGGCGGTGAAGACGCTGTATGAGACATACGATCGAGATCATGTACCCATGGAGGAATTTGCAGGGGTCACGCTGGATGACCTCTATCGCGTAGAAACCACGTTCCAAACGAATGTGTGCGTGTACCAGCTTGTCAAACCGGATGAGGAGGATGGTAAGTCGACTGCCGAACTGGTCCGTCGATCGTTATGCAAGTACCCCAAAACAATATATCTCAACCTTCACGAGACACATTTTTCATTGATCCAAGATGTTCGCATGTACTGTCACTCGTATCGATGTCGGAAGTGCGGTGACTCGTTATGGAAAAAAGCATCTATGCTGCATAGACATGAGCGCACGTGTACGGGGGGTGTGCGTCGAGTCTATCCTGGTGGCGTGTACCATTCGACTCCATCGGTGTTCGAACGTATGGACGACGAGAACATTCGCGTGGCTGAATCGTTGCGCTACTATCCGTATCGAGCCACCTTTGATTTCGAGTGTTGGTTCGACACGGAACAACTTCCATCGGACAGTGACAAGGTCCACTGGGTGGCGCGTCACGTTCCACTGAGCGTCAGCGTGGCATCCAACGTGCCCGGCCACGAGCGAGTGCAATGTCTCGTCACGGATGGAGACACCAACAAGTTGGTGAGTAGAATGATGGATATCTTACAAGCGATGAGTGACGCCGCGTACAACAAGATCAAACACTCGTACGAAGATGTCTTGGAACAACTCGCGGAGGAACTGACGAACTGGGACGAAAGGGAGGAGGCTGCACGAACAGCCGTCGGCAAGAAGGAATCTCGTTCGGCGACCAATCCATACAAAAAGCTGATGGGACAACTATATGGATGGATGCATCAGTTACCCGTCATCGGGTTCAATTCGGGTAAGTATGATCTCAATGCCATCAAACAGTTCCTCATACCCTACTTCCTATCCACCACGTCAAAGACAGGAGAACAAGAAGAACAAGAAGAACAAGAACAAGACGACAAAGAAGAAAAGAACGAGGGTATCGGGTCTTTTTTCGTCATCAAACGCAACAACACTTTCATGTGTCTTTCAACGGATCAGCTGAAATTCCTAGACATGACCAATTACATAGCTCCCGGGTTCAGTTACGACAAGTATCTGAAGGCGTACGGATGCGAGGTGACAAAAGGTCATTTCCCGTACGAGTACATGGACCGTCTAGAGAGACTCGACGACACCGCACTTCCATCGAAACAGGCCTTCTTCAGTCGACTGAAGAACGAAGGTATTTCCGACGAGGATTATGCCAGTTGTCAAGAGGCCTGGCGCGACAACGCCATGACGACTTTGCGAGACTTTCTCGTCTGGTACAACAACAGGGACGTGGTTCCCTTTCTACAGGCCATCGACAGACAGTTTGCTTTCTACGAACAACGTGGCATAGACATGTTCAAGCAAGGCATCAGCGTACCTGGTCTGACCTTGCTCTACCTGTTCAACGACCTTCCTGAGAAGACCTACTTTACCATCTTCAACGAGAAGAATAAAGATCTTCATCACCTCGTCAAAGATCACGTGGTTGGCGGGGCTTCGATTGTTTTTCATCGCTATCACGAGAAAGGGGTCACCAAGCTACGTCAGAACGAGTACGGAGAGGCCGCCCGTCCTTGTCGGTCCATCGTCGGATACGATGCCAACGCCCTGTACTTGTGGTCACTCATGCAAGACATGCCTATGGGATGGTACACGCGACGACGGGAAGAGAACGACTTCCGACCCGAATCGGCGCAGCTGTACGGTCAGATGGCTGCGGAATGGTTGACTTGGGAATCCGAACGCACGGGACGCGTCATACGACACCAGATCAACGGTAGAGAGAAGAGAATAGGCAAACT
This sequence comes from Lamellibrachia columna, assembly GCA_963662155.1. Taxonomy (NCBI): domain Eukaryota; kingdom Metazoa; phylum Annelida; class Polychaeta; order Sabellida; family Siboglinidae; genus Lamellibrachia; species Lamellibrachia columna. The sequence goes on from OY759262.1 coordinate 29,975,202, forward strand.
GCCGGTGGACGGGTGGTGTAGCGAGACGAAAACGGCTTATCAGTTGCATGGATGTTTTTTCCATGGTCACTCGTGCACTGGTAAAGAGATCAACGAGGTCAACGGGAAATCCATGGCTGAACTGCTCGCCGAGACCCGAAAGAACACCGTCTATCTCCGTCACTTTGTCAAAGTCGTTGAGTTGTGGGAATGCGAATGGAAAGAGACGAGACGAAATCCTGTCGTGAAAAAGCTTCTGGATGCTGCATTTCCACGACGACGTCACGCACGATGGACGATGACGTCACAACAGATCCTGAGTGGCGTGCGTGCCGGAACCGTGTTCGGTCTGATCGAGTGTGACCTTTGCGTACCGGAAGCATTGCGCGAACACTTTGCCGAGATGCAGCCCGTGTTCAAGAACATCCGTCTGACACGCGACGATCTCGGACCGTTCATGCGCCGATACGCCGAGGAGCACAACATCTTGGCGACTCCGAGACGCATGCTCGTGGGTAGTTATCGAGGCGATAAGATCTTGCTTGCCACGCCTCTGCTGCGATGGTACATGGATCACGGTCTCGAGGTGACGCACGTGTATCAGGTCGTCGAGTACGATCCCGTCCCATGCTTCAGGCGGTTCGGTGATGCAGTGTCCACGGCGCGACGCGAAGGAGACGTCCACTCGCACAAGGCCATCATCGCAGACACCATGAAGTTGCTGGGGAACTCGGGTTACGGAAAGACCATCACCAACGTGGACCGACATCGCGATGTCAACTACTGCAAGGAGAAGGCGGCATCGCTCATGGTCAACGATAGACGATTCCGACAACTCGACGTCGTCGTCGACGATGCGTACGAGATAGAGATGAACAAGAAAATAGTCACGTACACCCTACCCGTACACGTGGGATTCTTCGTTCTACAGTACGCCAAGATGCGCATGTTGCAGTTCTATTACGACTTCATCGACAGGTACCTGGAACGCCCTCTTTTTCAGTACTGTGAGACAGATACAGACTCTGCCTATTTGGCCTTGGCCGCCGAGTCCGTCGACGCCCTCGTGACCCCGGAACTACGAGAACATTACTTCCGGCACCGCTCCGAATGGTTGCCGTCCGAATGTTGCGACGACCATCGGAACGAGTACGTGCGCTGTCGACTCGCCAATAGACCGTGGGTCGGCGACGAGGCGTGCTGTAAGGCGCGCAGGGCGTACGACAAGAGGACACCTGGTCTGTTCAAGGTGGAGTGGTCCGGCGACGGGTTCGTGGGGTTGTGTAGCAAGACGTACTATTGTTTCGGACCCACCGACAAATACAGCACCAAAGGACTGAGCAAACGTCACAACGACATCGACAAGAACGCGTTCCTGGAGGTGCTCACCAACCGTCGGAGCGGAAGTGGAAAGAACCGCGGGTTCCGGGTGCGTCACTCGACCGTGTTGACGTACGTGCAGGAACGAGCGGCTCTCACCTACTTCTACGCCAAACGCGTGGTGCACGAGGACGGGGTGAGCACGGGTCCGGTGGACGTGTAGAAAAGGGCGATGCACTGCGGTCGTCTTTCATAAGCGACCATGGACGCGCGGTGGAAACATCCTTTCACGTGCATCGTCGCAGGTCCGACGGGATGTGGCAAAAGTACTTTCGTGACGCGTATGCTACGTCACGCTGCTGCGATGATCGATCCACCCCCCGAACGGATCACGTGGTGTTACGGAGAATGGCAAGAGACTTACGCAACGATGGACTTGGTCGACGTGCGGTTCGAGGAAGGGTTGCCAAGTGCTAGCATGTTCGATTCGTCGACGAGGAACCTCATCGTCATAGACGATCTCATGGCAGAAACGGACGAACGGGTCACGACCTTGTTCACTAAACAAAGTCACCACAGGAACACGTCCGTGCTGTATCTCGTACAGAACCTGTTCCCCAAAAACAAAGAGAGTCGTACCATCAGTTTGAATTCTCAGTACATGGTGGTGTTCAAGAATCCTCGTGACGCATCGCAGATGTCGCACTTGGCTCGACAGATGTATCCGGGACGCGTCAAGTTCGTTCAAGAGGCTTTTAAAGACGCCACGTCGGTACCGTACGGCTATCTATTGGTCGATCTCAAACAGGACACGCCCGAGGACATGCGTCTGCGCACGGCCATCTTTCCAGACGACGGTGTTCAGTACGTGTACTTGCCGAAGGTATAAAAAGACCGCACGCGTGGATAGTCTCTTCATTCCCACCATGTCTGAGCTGGTGAAGAGACACATTGTGTGCATACAGAACCTGAACAGACTCAAGAACAACAAAGTGAAAAGGGCCATCATCGAAAACGCTGACGCCGATCTGCTGTGTGCACTAGCCGAGTGTGCCTACAACATATTAAAAAAGAACATTCCATTGTCCGCATTACAGAGGCGTCGTTTGAGTAAATACAGGACGAAGTTACGCGAGTTGGCTCAGAGACGAACGTCAGCTGCCAGGAGAAGACGCATCTTGCTGCAACGGCAGGTCGGCGAGGGACAGAGCGGAGGTTTCCTATCGGCCTTCCTAGCACCGTTGGTAAGTTCGGTCTTTCGGCCCTTGCTTCGAGAGGTGCTGTTCGAGAGCTAGAGAGAGAGAGAGAGATGGAACACGCACGCAAGATGGCCTTGGTAGACCCACGAATGTTGGACACGCTTCGTTCACCCCCACCCCCGACGGACACCTTAGGTAAGAAGGTGCAAGCTCTCGATGACGAGATGATGACCATCCTCGACAGAAAGGACATCGATGACAGGACCAAGGTAACATTGTATAATCAGGTGTTGCAAAGGTATAACGTCTTGTCCGATAAACACGTCAAGGAACCGACACGCGTGATCACGGTGAACGAGTCTGGGACGGGGGTGGGGGCGGGGACGGGGACGGGGACGGGGGCGGAGGGAGCAGTAGGAGCTCCTGCTACTACTACTAGCGAGATAGAGGCCGACGTCGTGGACACCGTCCCCAAGACCATGCAAGGCAAAGCCAGACGTTTGATGGAGCGTATGAAAAGAAACATGTCTTGGACCGCTCGCGGCGAACTGATCCACGAGGGTGTGCCGATTGTCGGAAGTAACGTGGTGGATCTCGTGAATGATGTGTTGCGTAAGAGAAATACCAATCCAACGGGATGGCAACCGTTTGCAAGACAACTCCGTGCCATGAACCTGCCCATGGAGTTGGTCGGTAACGTCACCAGGAGAGACTACATACGTCAAGCGACGATGACGACGCCGACGACATCCACTCCGGGTCGTCGTCGAATACCGGCTACTCCTCGCTCCGGCGGTGGTAGTGCACGAAGATCGCTCAGTTGGACACCCCTCGCTCGTCGACGCGGTCAGATGGAACATTCCATGCTCACCCCACCTCCAGAACGTCAACGCAAGGCACTGGCGTCATTGGCTAGTTGGGAAAAGATTTAAGACATTGCAACACGTGTCCATAGCACAGTGTGCACTGCGATGTCGAGCGATCCACAGGACACATACCGTTCCGTCATCGTTGCAGTATTTTGCGGTGGACTTTACTTGATTGCTGACGCTATAGCTCGAAGTCTTATACAACAGTCGCTATTCAGGGTATGGTTTCAGTACTAGATTATCGATCATTCGTCATCGTAGTGGGTGTGGTAGTGGGTCTTCTGGTGTACGTCAGCGTACTCCTCCTCACTCGTCAAGAACCGTGCTGCGCAGTAAACGTCACAACCACAGCCACCAGTCCATCGGAACTCTTTTAATGGCGCCGAGGAAAGAACAACCACTTAGGACGGTCTACTTCGATCCGAAAAGGGTAGGTAGTTACGGCGGAGTCGATGCCTTACGACGCGTCACGCGCATACCACGAATAAAGGTCGCGGAATGGTTGTCGGAACAGGACGCCTATACCCTACACAAACCGGCTAGACGTCATTTCAAGAGACGACGCGTCATCGTGAGTGGTCTACATCAGCAGTGGCAGGCCGATCTCGTCGATCTGTCGCATTTAAAAAAGGACAACGACGGTATGACCTTTCTCCTCACGGTGATCGACGTCTTCTCGAAAGTGGGCTGGTGTGTTCCCATGAAGAACAAGTCCGCGGCGTCGTTGGTAGCGGCGCTTGACAGTACGTTCAGCAAAGGCTGGCCAAAGACGTTGCAGACAGACCAAGGACTGGAATTTCTGAATAAATCCGTTCAGACTCTATTGAAGAAGCACGACATCCATCACTTCTCCACACACAACGCGGAGACGAAGGCGAGCGTCGTGGAAAGATTCAACAGAACGTTGAAGACGCGCATGTGGCGATACTTCACGAAACACCAGACGTGGCGATACATCGACATCCTTCAGGACTTGGTGCAATCGTACAACAACACCCACCACCGCAGTATCGGTATGGCTCCGTCACAGGTGAGTTACCGGAATCAAGAAAAGGTGTGGCAGCGTCTGTACGGTCACGACGGTAAGGGCGTGCCCAAGTTGCGCGTGTCGGATCGCGTGCGCATCAGCAAGTACAAAGGTAAGTTCGAAAAAGGCTACGCAGCGAATTGGAGCGAAGAGATGTTCACGATACACGAGGTTCATCCCTCCGATCCACCCGTGTATCGATTGAGGGACGATCTCGGCGAAGTGCTGGAAGGCACCTTCTACGAAATGGAGCTGCAGAAGGTGTCGGTACCCACTGATAAAATGTACTACGTGGAAGCGGTACTGCAGCGTCGTAAGGTAGGTAGACGAACGGAAGCTTTGGTGAAATGGTTCGGCTACCCCTCCAAATTCAACAGCTGGATCGATGCCAAGGCACTCGTCCACTCCACTATAAAGACTAGCCACGCGTACGGTGACACTTCAGTCGAGAAATGACACAAGACACGACAACACGAGACTTCACCACCACCACCACCACCATCATAGAAGAGGAGGAACAAGAGGACGTAATACCAGCAGTAACAGCAGCAGAGGACAGTACTGACGCGCAGAGCGAAGAGGACAGTACTCCTTGGCATCTGTTCGGTACCGTATGTCCTAAAGAGGAAATAGTCTTTCTGTGTCAGGTCCTCGTCTTGTTCACGGTCATCGTGATAAGCATTTACAACCTGACCACGGGTCACGAGAATTCTAATCTGTGGACGGCCCTGTTGAGTAGTTCTTTGGGTTACCTGCTCCCCAATCCAACATTGAGACGCAATGGCGACTGATTTCTACCTGACACTGCCTAGCAACGCTTCCATGAAGATGTATCCCGACAATACGTTGGCCCATTACATCACGGACTTGCCTCAACGTATCGACCTGACTGGCGAGTGGGAGTGTGGGTTAGCAGAGATACAGTACCCGCATACTTGGTACAACGTTACAGAGGAAGATGTCTGGTTCTTCCTCGGTGAGAAAAATCCTACGGGTCTTACCCCAAGTACGAAGTTAGCCTCTGGGTATTACAAAGGTCCTGTGACATTGATGAATCGCATAAACGAGGGACTGGACAGTATGTCGACGGACAAGACACGAGCTAAATTGACCTACAACGTCATCACTCAAAAAATTACATTGCACATGTCATCCGACACCGTGTTCACCATACCCTACCACAGTGCGTTGGGACCTATGTTAGGATTTCGTAAGTCGGTCGTCACCAGTCCGTCGGTAGCAGCAGCAGCAGCAGCAGCAGCAGCAATAGCACCAGTCAGCACACGTCAGTACGTTCACCCGAGACTAGGTGGAACGGATATCGGTGTCACACCATCAGCCACCGTGATTATACCACCTACACACAGTCCTGATGCTCCGTACCCCTTCTGCAAAGAAGCTGACGACGTGGTGAGCATGACTCGCGGGTTCGATACCATCTACGTCTACACAGATGTCGTGGAATCTCGTATAGTAGGTGACAGTCTCGCGCCTTTGTTGCGAGCCCTCCCGGTTAGCGGAAGTCACGGTGCCACGGTATCTGATAGGTTCACTAACATTCACTACGTGCCTCTGTTGTACTCGCACTTCAAGTCGATCGAGATGGATATAAGAGACGACACCGGACGACGCGTGCCATTTGAGTACGGTAGAGTGACGGTGACACTTCATTTTCGACGACGCAGGACCGGACTGTTCTGAAGATGAATTACAACGAGTATTACGCGCGTCAGGCGGGTGGTGCACTGCCCTACTTCGCCGGTGCACCATACCAACGAGGTCACGGGCTAGGCAGTCTGTTCGGAGGTCTGCTGCGTAGCGCCATGCCACTCATCAAGAGAGGTGCCGTGGCGTTGGGTAGAGGCGCGTTGAAGACCGGCGTGCGCATAGCCGACGACGTCTTGTCTGGACAGACCATAAAAAAGGCAGCCAAAAGACGCGTCACGGACGCTGGTAGGAGCATGCTGCGTGGCCTTGTGATCCCTGGCGTGCGACCTCGTAAACGTATAAAACGCGCGCCTGTGAAGAAAGGAGGCATTACAGCGACGAGACAGCGCAAGAGACGGACGTCCACGAAACGTGAGGCCGACATATTCGACAACGACGATGGCTTTCGTACATAGACAGTCGTGCGAAGGGGTCAAGAGCGAGCTGGATCTCTTTACCGTACCCCCCACTCAGACCAGCATCATCAACAGCCACGTAGTGGAACATCAACCCATGGCCTCGCTGGACTCGGGTGGACCGATAGAATTCCTGATACCCGGATCGGGCGACGATTACCTGGATCTCGCCAACACGATGCTACACGTACAGGCGAAGGTGACAAGAGCCAACGGGGACGATCTCGACTTGGCTGATCCTGTGGGGCCGGTCAATAACTGGCTGCATTCGTTGTTCAGTCAAGTCGACGTCTACCTGAACGGTACGCTCGTGACCCCTTCGACCAACACGTACGCGTATCGTGCTTACATCGAGACGCTGCTGAGCTACGGTACCGATGCCAAGGACACGCAGCTGACGGGTCAGCTGTGGCACAAGGACACGGCCACTCGTATGAACGCCGTCGAGATAGTCGATGGAGCCGCAAGTAACGCAGGGTTCGTGGCTCGACGAGAGAACACCGTACGGAGTCGAGTGGTCGACCTGATGGGCCGTCTCCACGTGGATCTCTTTCTGCAAGATAAATTCCTGATCAACGGCGTCGATGTCAAGATACGATTGGTGCGTAGTAAGGCTGCGTTTGCACTAATGGCTGGTGGGCTCAACCCTGATTACAAAATACAAATCATCAATGCCACCTTGTTTGCAAAGAAGGCTACCCTGAATCCGACCGTGCAGATGGCCCACATCAAGGCTCTCGAGAAGAGCACGGTCAAGTATCCGATGCGGTCCGTCGACTGCAAGGTGTACTCCATTCCCGCGGGTGCTCGGTCGCACACGCACGAAAATCTGTTCCTCGGTACCCTGCCGAAACGTTTGGTGCTGTGCTGCATCGATAACGATGCGTACAACGGCGCATACGACAAGAATCCGTTTCACGCCAAGAACAACACCATCAACTTCCACGCAGTGTACGTGGACGGACGACAGATACCCTCCAAACCTTTCCAGCCCAACTTCGAAGACGACCTCTTCGTCAGGAGCTACATGAGTCTGTTCTCCTCGACTAGCAAGATGTGGCAGGACGAGGGGAACGGACTGACTCGCAGCGACTACCGATACGGCTACACCTTCTTCGGTTTTGATCTGACCCCCGACCAGTGCGACGGTGCCTGCTTCCATCTGGTACAAAAGGGCAACCTGCGCATAGAGCTGCATTTCCGTGAGGCGCTGCGGACCACCGTGAACGTCATCGCCTACGCCGAATTCGAGTCCGTGCTGGAAATAGACAAGAGCCGCAACGTCATCTACGACTACTGAGATGGATACCCTGCAGATCGCTAGACTACTAGCGAGGGACCCGCGTACCAGATCGATATTTCGCGGTGTCGTACCCAAAGACGGACTACCTACGATGATAGACGGCGCTCTACCTGCGGCCTTCGTGTGCAACACCGACGACGGCGACGAACCGGGCGAACATTGGATAGCGCTGTACCTGGACGCCGACGGACGCGGCGATTACTTCTGTTCGTACGGTCTACCGCCACGACACGCTGCGTTCCGCACCTTCCTGAACGAACATAGTTCCGATTGGACTCATAATAGCAAGAGGCTTCAGAGTCCTCTGTCTAACGTTTGTGGACAATATTGTGTTGCTTTTGTATTGCTTCGTTGTATTGGCGTTCCGATGAGAACTTTTGTTAACATATTCGGCACCGATCTAGTAGCTAACGATTGCCGCGTATTTGATTGGCTTAAACAGCTGCGATAAGGTAGACTGTATTATCGTTCGTCATAGTAGTAGTAGTAGTAGTACATCGATCGAGCCTCTGGCGAGGTGGACGCACCACCCGTAAGCTCGCGACCTCTGGCGTGATGGTAAACATCCGCAAGTCACCTCGTCATCATCGATCACCCTCGAGCCTCTGGCGAGGTGGAAAAACCCCTAAGCTCGCGACCTCTGGCGTGATGGTCAACATCCGCAAGTCAAGTCATCATCATATTCATCATATTCATCGTAGTCGTAGTCATAGTGGTGATATTACACGCTACCCTTGTTGTATCATGCTGCTTGTGCTGTTCAATAAAATACGTGTGCACTCGTACCATACCGTGTTGCGTTGATTTCTCGTCTCCATTAGTCCCTTTGATCGTTGATAATTAATGACCCTATTCTTAATTGCTGCGTATGGGTGGTCACTCCTTCAGGGATAAGACCGCAAACGTCTACGTGGGATGGGGTTACGACAGTTAGGGTTAACTCCAGCAGTCGATAGGGGTTAGCGTTAGCATTCCAATCAAAAGTTAGGGTTACGATGGTTAGGGTTAGCTCCATTACGATGGTTAGGGTTACGATGGTTAGGGTTAGCTCCAGTCGTTAGGAAGGGTACATAGGTCGTCGCTAGGGGGCGCTTAGGGTACCCAGAAGGCTCTGCTCAGTCGCTAGGGGGCGCTTAGGGTACCCAGAAGGCTCTGCGACCGGAAATGACGTCATCACTCCCTACTGGTCACCTCTTTTGATCGGTCATTGGAGCACTATAACTACTGTCCCCACATACAAGACGGCCTGCTCTGACTGAGTCCGCAGGGTGGCTTTGTAGGCGCGGACAAGCAATGTTGGTATTGCGCAATTCAGGATCTGGTTGATGACTATTCATGATTGGCATTCACATGAGAACACATGCATGTATTTGACTTTGTTACTAACACATTATTTGTTTCATTGCAAAACTGCAGCATAGTTGACTGAGCTGGTTTTATATTATTCGTTTTACTGCAAAACCGCCGTGTATTTATTTATTTATTATAAGGTTTTTGATTGTTCTTAGTGTGTTTGTTGCTAATACATTATTTGTAAATACATTATTCGTTTGACTACAATACTGCAAACTATATGTATATATATATATATATATATATATATATATATATATATATATATATATATATATATATATATATATATATATATATATATATATATATTTGCCATACCGGCTACATGGTATTGATTGTTGAAAGAGCGATAATTAACATAATATGTGTCACGATTGTTTTCAATAAGGCGAAGTACCACATTTGTGATAATAATGAATTCGCCTCTTATCTTCTTAGGCGTCCAGTTAACGCCTCTTATCTTCTTAGGCGTACATTTAACGCGTCTTATCTGCTTAGGCGTACAGCTAACGCCTCTTATCTTCTTAGGTGTACAGCTAACGCCTAGACAAGAGTGTGTTGCTTTCTTAATTTTATCTTATGTGCTTCTTTTTGTTTACGTATTTTCCAATGTATTCTATCAGATATATTGCACTTGTTTGGACAGCTATAGTACAGGATATAAACACGCACAAACACTCATATCCAAAATACCTCACATGTGTATAGTGGTTTGGCTGCTTTAATTTTATGTCCGAGTTTATTAAAACATTATTGCCTATTTAATTTACGTATGCTATAGCGGTTTATTTAAATACGGAATGTGTTCAATTGTACTTAAATAGTTTGGTTTAAAAATGTGTTCACTGACAGTGAAACGTGAATTTAAAACGTGTAGTACCTGTTGTTGTTGTTGTTGTTGTTATTATTAGGATATTCAAAGATTTCAATGATACGACAGAGTAGTTTGAAGCTTTACCGAAAAAAAAATGCAAATATCAGATAAACGACTTTACGCGGCTAATCTAATAAGGCGCGGGTCTAGCGCCTGTAACACGCGCCAACCAAACCCATATACCACGACCACTCTTTGGCAGGGAAACATTGTCAACCAACACGCGCAACGTCACCGACGATGATAAAACTAACATCCCCTGGACGCTCAGCGCTATCAGCACGTGCGTGGAGATAATGTCTATATGAACACGTGCATGGAAATTAGCATATATATTTGTATTGCTATTTATTGAAACGGCCAATGTGCGTGGTATTTACCAATATCCGTGATATTTGCAGTTAGTTGCGTGAGAGCGCGAAACGGAAGTGAAATGCGTGAGTCTCACGCCAAATTTAACAAGATATACCAAGATTGCCATCTCAAACAACAAGTTCCAGATGTCATTAACACAATCATTAACACAATCATTTGGCAGTTTGTTCCATTCATTTTCACCCTCTCTGAGAAAGAGTACTTTCTCATGTCCAACCTACACTGCTCCTTAACTAATGCTGCTTTGTGTCCTCTGGTTCTACTGCCTTCTTTAAGTTTGAAGAACATATTCCTATCAACATCCTCATAACCGTTCACTAGTTAAACACTTCTATTTGGTCTCCTCTTAGTCACCTGGTCTCTAGTGTTGTCAAACCACATGCGTGATACTTGGTAGCTCTGGTATCGTTGTTATTGTTATCGGGTGACTGAGTTGCATAGTGATAGCTGGTTGCCATATGTGTTGAAACACGTAAAATGTGTTATAGTATTATTCAGGATTTTGATAACCCGTCTCCATTGAGGGATCGGTGTGAGAGCGGGAGATCGTGTCAACATTGTGGCCGATTTCCCGGTAGCATGTCAGAGTATAATGTAAGGCGATCGAAAATGCACAACCGTGTTGCAAAATACCCCTAGGCAATGCAATTAAAGTATTCTATGACATGTCACAACGCACGTTCGTTGCATTTCCTATATCGTCCTAGATTGTTTATGTTGGTGGTTCACATATAGTTGGTATTATTACTATGAACATCCTATTCTGTTGCCACGTGAAATGTTTGTCGTTCACGTGGAACTGTTTAAATTGTTGTGCATATTGTATATTTAATGCCCAACGAACTGGACCCTCAACACGGAGTTAAGAAAACTTTAGTAGGCTTATGAACCTACCAGACTGTTAGGCGTCCTAGGCCTACCAAAAACATCTCGGTGTTTATTATTAACCTGATTACACGATACAGCATACAATCATAAATCCAGAATGTAAAAAGAAATTAAAGCTAGAATTCCGATTGGCTACATGCAATTATCCTGAATATTACAACCCCCGTTTACGTCTGTTTGCAGGATTTGGAAGAGCCGTTCCTCGAAGCCGTGGCAGCTGTTCTTGCAGACCGTTACACGGAAGCGACGGAACGGAACTTTAAGAACATCTTCGCATTAATGCTAACGCACATCACGAACGGCTTCGAGGGCACTGTTGGGAACAACGCCAACAGGATATAGGGAGAGCAGACGACTAGTTGTCAATAGTTTACTGAATAACCTGCAGGTGGCGCCACTTTGACAAAGTGTCGCGTAGTGTACATAACAACAGAAATTATTTATTAGAAAATGACGTGTGGTGTCAAGCTTAATGATGTGTCAGTGAATGGGCACTCCGGATTATGGAGCCTTGGACCTATTACGCAGTCCTCCTATCGTCTGCTTTCGTTGGGATTCTTGGACTTAAAGCAATTAATCAGTGCTTGAAGCGTAGCAACGCTTAGAATATTAACACCAGCAGGCAGCATATGCGTTGGATTTACTGTTTGATGAACTCTGATACAAGATTACCAAACTTGCATCAAAGCTACATATTAATGACAATATTCATGCATACATTGTCAACATAAAAACATATGCAAAGCTACTTGATGGGCTCAGCGCGCGAAGTTGGTAGACATATACACACACATGTCAAGGTTCGAGTGTAAACACGGATTATTGACGGTCGTAATTACGTTACCGTCATCTCAAAACTCGGCGGAGAAAACGCTTTTAGACGGATTTATTGTGCATAGCAAAAATTTGAATGTATGAGATTATTATAGGCTTGTGGTGTTATTCCATCTCCAAAACGGATGAAACATGTTTGATCGGTCTACTATTAATTAATATATTGTATACATTTATAATATGAACAAAACAGAACAGCTTATTCGTTTTGATCAAACGTATAAACTGATGGTGTACTGATACATTTGGTGTAAACTGATGGTGTACTGATACGTTTGGTGTAAACTGATGGTGTACTCATACATTTGGTGTAAACTAATGGTGTACTCATACATTTGGTGTAAACTGATGGTGTACTGATACATTTGGTGTAAACTGATGGTGTACATATACATTTGGTGTAAACGGGGTGGAATCCAAGACGACCTAGTTGTATCAAAAGATGTGTGTGCGATTTACCGATGACGCTGCCTGACTATTTAAACACGTGTACTATTCGAATGTGGTATCAGAGTGGTCGTTTGTTGTGCTGATATTACTATGTTTCCACCTTGTTGCAAAGTGGTGTTTGTCATTACAGGATAACATATTGTTTGTGTGTGTGTGTGTGTGTGTGTGTGTGTGTGTGTGTGTGTGTGTGCGTGCGTGCGTGCGTGCGTGCGTGCGTGCGTGCGTGCGTGCGTGCGTGCGTGCGTGCGTGCGTGCGTGCGTGCGTGCGTGCGCGCGTGCGTACGTGTATGTGTGTGTACATGGAAAATAAAGCAGCTCACCTCAGCCTGGGAGGAGGCAGAGAGGAGATCAGGTGACAGGTCATAGACTGGACGTAAGGATACAGGACGTAAGGAGACGAGACATAAGGAGACGGGTCGAAAGGAGAAGGGAAGGATAGAAACGGGAGGGAAGACAACTGGGGCGAAGGAGATGGGAGTGTGGGAGACTGGAGCGAAGGAGACCGGAGGGAAGGAGACGAGAGTGAAGGCGATGGGAAAGAGGGAGACGAGAAGGAAGGCAAAAGGAACGAAGGTGTCAGGAGGGAAGCCGACGGGAGCGCAAGTTATGTTAGACATAACAGATTAAATTAGAAAGGGAAGCAGATTGCGATGAAGCTGTTTGGTGCAAAATAGTTTCAGGAAATTCAACATGAACTATTGGATACAAAACGCTATAAAGAAAACGAATAAAGGGTAATGTATCATAATGGGAGATTTAATCATGGACACATATAATGGAAATCTCTAGAGAGTACAGGGGGTGAGGATCAACAATTTTATTTTTAATTCAGGATAGCTTCCTTACTCAGCACGTGCTAGAACCAACCAGGGGTGAGAATGTATTAGATATAATTTTGTCATCACAAAAAGAATTAGTGGGCAATGTAAAAATAAAAGAACAGTCATCATAATCAAGTACATTTTGACATCAATGTAAAATCAGAAAGTAAAAATAAAAAAACGTCCAGGAGAAACAAATCAGTATACCACTTGCAAGAGTGTTCAGCTTGTCATTAAAAGAGGGAGTTGTTCCTTTTGAATGGAAACAAGCAAACATCATACCATTATTTAAAAAGGGTTCGAGAAATAAGTCAGAGAATTACAAACCAGTGAGTTTAACGTCAGCGATTTGTAAATTGTTAGAAAGGTTAATTAAATACCATATGGTGGACTTCCTTGTTAGGCATAACTTATTAAATTCATCTCTACATGGATTCCTAAAAGCGAGGTCATGCTTAACAAATATGTTATGTTTTTTCGAAGAAATTACTAAATGGATAGACGTGGGATCGCCAGTAGATATTATCTACTTAGATTTTTAGAAAGCTTTTGAAAAAGTGCAACATCAAAGATTACTACTTAAATTAAAAGCCCATGGTATCGGGGATGGCATAATTGACTGGATAGAACAATGGCTGACTGACAGAAGACAGCGTGTTGTAGTATATGAAGAGGTTTCAAACTGGAAATCAGTTTTGAGTGTACAAAAAGGATCAGTATTAGGACTTTTATTATTCTTAATATATATATATATATATATATATATATATATATATATATATATATATATATATATATATATATATATATATATATATATATATATATATATATACAGACCAGTGTATATATATATATATATATATATATATATATATATATATATATATATATAATACATGCATAGTAGATGCTGAGTTAGGACATACAGGATACGTAATGTTCATGTGAGATCGAACAGGAAGAAGGGGAGGGGACATATTAAAGAATTTTTTCAGGCATACGAAATAAAATTAGAAAGGGAACGTATTGCGATGAAGCTGTTTGGTGCAACATAATTAAAGGAAATTGAACATTGACTATTGGATTATGTGGTGTTTACCCCCAAATACCAACAGACAACGTGCTTGCTAACAGTAGGGCGGAAACATACCATTTATTCTGCTACGCGCATGTCCGACGTACAGACAGGGAGTAATCCGCATTTGGTAATGCCCTAATTAAGCAAGCGGTTATTACTAATATGACAAAGTCAATACACTACAACTCCTCCCTCCCTCCTAAATATTGAAGTGTCTGGATCTTCGAAAGAATGTCCACACAAAAGTCCAGAAATAACAAACTTGGTGGGTGGTCTTGTTGTTCTACAATTAACATATAAATACATTTTAACAATTCACTTTAACACTAATTCAGCATGCAACTTAACCAGAGTGGTGGTCACTCGAGCTGTGACCAAACACCTTTGGTTTGGGGATTAGTAGTATGCCCCGTCACAACACTAACCCCACACTGACTGAATCAAACATGTCGGTGATTTACAGATCCATCCGTTTGTGGTGTGCGACGGATACGTTGGGAACGACGAACGGGGGAGGGGGGTTCAAGTGTCCGAGCTAAATGGTGATCCGAAGTTGCACCTCTTTCTGGAGGCTTCAGTTGTTTTACTGGACTGCTGGAACTGGGGATTATCTTAACATTTGTTGGTGCTGCGGAGACATCTGGAGGGGTAGCACTAGTTAGAGGAAACTCCAATGTTGTCAACATGTGAGAGATTCTAATCTGATCAACATGGCGTTTCCAGATGGTATCCGGAGTGACTGCCACCTGATATGATAGTGGCCCATTTCTCGAATTTATCACACCAGGTACCCACTTCTGGTCCTTCCTGTGCTCTCTAACCGCCACAGGCTTCCAACCCGCAGTTGTCGGGTGACGCCATCCCCCTGATTGCTGCCTAGCTTGGCGATTTTCGAGAGTTCGTCTCATGTTCGGTTTCACAAGATCAAGTCGAGTTCTCAGTTTCCTTCCACCATTAACACAGCAGGTGTTTCAGTCGTGGTACAGTGAGGGATATTTCTGTAGGCTAAGAGAAATCTCGGTAATTTCATTTGCGTACTTCCCCTCTCTTCTCTCCTAGAACGAAGAGCTTGTTTGAATGTGTGTACAGACCGCTCAGCAAGTATATTTGTTGCTGGATGGTAAGGTGCACTAGTTGTATGACGAATTCCGTTTTGACCCAAATTCTTTGATTTCCTCACTTACAAATTTGGGTCTGTTGTCTGATACCAACTGTTCTGGAAGACCACTTCTGACAAAGATGGTCTTCAAGATTTCCACAGTTTTCATATAAGTAGTAAATTTAGTCATGATTACTTCCGACCACTTCGAGTGAGCATCTACCACTATTACATATGTGCATATGCCCAAAGAAAGGACAGGCATAGTCAAATGTGTACTCTCTTCTAGTGTGTAGATGGCCACTCCCACGGGTGCAGGGGTGCCTGCTGTGGCATATTCTGACACTGTTCAATATCACTGTCGCTACCTGGCCACCATATGTCACTGCGGCTTGCGCCTTCATTTTCACAACTCCCATGTGTCGTGTGTGGAGTTCTTCCAACAGCTGCGGCCGTAACTTCTGTGGTACCACAACTCTAACTCCCGACACGACACACCCATGATGTACGGAGAGTTCATTCCGTCGATTGTGGAAAGTTACAAGTCCTTCTGGAGCTTCTTCAGGCCAACCTTGCATGGTTGCAGCATACACTGAACTCAACACGGGATCCTTTCTACGTGCATATTTCACCTTGTCGCTGGTTATTGGTAGGGGTTCAAGCTGTGCACCAATGGTTCATCATCGCTTTTTAGAGCGAGTGATAGTCTGGAAAGGGCATCTGCATTGTTATGCTACTTTGTACTTCTGTGCTCAATGGAGTAATCATGGGTGGCAAGGTACTGAGCGTAATGCTGCATTCGGACTGACGCCATCGCCGGAATTCCCTTTTCCGGACTAAGAATTGAAGTCAGGGGTTGTTGGTCTGTCACTATGATGAACGTTCGGCAATATGCATATTGGTGAAATTTCTTTACACCCCACACTAGGCCCAGTGCCTCTTTATCTATTTGAGAATAGTTCCTTTCAGCTTTCGTCAGGCTGCGTGAAAGGAAAGTGGTTTCTCTGAGTTGTCAGGCACGACATGTGACAACACAGCACCAAGTCCATATGGCGATGCTTCGCAGGTTACTCTCAATTGCAAACTTGGGCCATAGTGTGTCAACACTAGGTCAGAAGTCACGAGTTCCTTGGACTTCCAGAAGGCCACATC
Organism: Lamellibrachia columna; assembly: GCA_963662155.1. Lineage (NCBI taxonomy): Eukaryota > Metazoa > Annelida > Polychaeta > Sabellida > Siboglinidae > Lamellibrachia > Lamellibrachia columna. The sequence goes on from OY759262.1 coordinate 29,991,952, forward strand.
ACATGATTTGGACCAATTCCAGTCTTTGTGTTTCTCAAGCAATTCATGGAGTGGTCTTAGCAGTGTGGCGAGATCGGACAGGGAGCGATGGTAGTAGTTCACAAGGCCAAGATATGACCGCACCTGTGACACATTGGACGGTGCAGGAGCTTTGACAATGACGTTTGTCTTTTCTGGCATCTTGTGAAGTCCATCTCTGTCGATCACATGTCCGCAGTAGTTGATTCAGTCTTGAAAAAATGCACATTTCGTAGCATTCACACGGATATTCTTTTCCTGCAGTCTCTTCAGGATCATTTCCAGCCTTGACCAATGTTTAGCTGTTGTCTTGCCAGTGACGATTATATCGTCAAGTAGAACCTCTGTACCAGGTATGCCTTGGAGTATCTGGTCAATTGTATGTTGCCAAATAGCAGGTGGAGTTTTGATGGCAAACGGTAACCTATTGTACCGATAAAGTCTTCTGTGCGTGTTCACCGTGCTGAAATGCTGTCCGCCAGCCAACTTTGTGGACATATCCTCTATCTTGGGAAGAGGGTACGTGACGTCTTGAAGTACAGGATTTACTGTCACTTTGAAGTCGCCGCAGATGCGAACATTACCACCGGTTTTAACATCTGGCACAACGGGAGCTGCCCATTCACTATACTCCACTTTGGGAAATACTGCAGACGGTTCGAGTCTATCCAGTTCCACAAAAACTTTCTGTCCTAAGGCATACAGTACATTTCTTGCCTTGAAGAATGTGGGTGTTCTCTTCAGGGACAAGCAATTTTGCCTTGAGGTTCTTAACAGGGCCCAGCTCTCATTGGAACACGCCTTGATACTTCTTCAGCAACTTGTTATGTTCTGGATATGATGGAATGTCCACAGAATAATGGAGACTATGTATCTCAGCCCAGTCAAGCTGGATGTTACGAAGCTACTCCCGACCGAATAAAATCTGTTTTTCTTCTGGCGCAATATACGAGCTTCTGAATCTGGTATCCATAGCTCACGTTGACATTTATCACTCCAACTGGTGCCTTCTTCTGTCCGGTGTAGGTCTTCGTTAGGACAGGAGTGTTCTTAATCGGGATCTTACTGAACCGTTCCTTGCAGACTCCACCCAGATCGACTCGGTACTTTTGTCCAACGCATGCAGAGTGCCGATGACAAAATCATCGTCGTCATCTTTCTCATGTTTCTGGATGTTGTGAATCTGCTTCGTGTTCACTCTCTGTGTATTTGGACGTTTCGTCGCTGCCTTCGATCGTGTATGTGTTGAAGGACAGACAGGGCTAATATGACCTACCTTGTGGCACTTGTGGCAGACAGAATCTTTATATCTACATTCATCTGGTGGATGTGGGCCCTTTCCGCAGCGATAGCACATCATACTATTATTGCGCTTGTTTGGTAAACGCTTACATTGTAGCCGATTAACATCAGCAGTAGCGGCTAACTTCACTTGCGGTTCTAACGCGTCTCGAGATGCAGTTTCATCCAATTTTGCAGATTCAACGGCAACATCAAACATTAGATTGTTGTCCTTCAATAGTCTCTGTTGGACAAGTTCGTTTCTGAGGCCAAATACAAATTGGTCCCTAATGGCGATGGTTAAACTACCACCAAATCCACAATGCAGAGACACTTTTCTGTGATCAGCAGCATAATCTGAAATAGCCTCGCCGTTATGTTGACGAAGCTTAGAAAAAACGCTTGCCAATTTCGGTTCGTCTTGGGTCTAAATGTTCCTTCAAGATTCTCACGACGTCGTTAAATCCTAATTCGGGTGGTTTCTGTGGAGCACACAGTACGTGCGTCTCGTAGACCATCAAAGTACTTAAAACTGTAATACGAAATAACTACCTAGATCACTTCGTTAATAATGGCGTGACCGTGAATAATAAAGAATATTATTTTACTAATATTGGCCCGGAATTGTCAAAGGATATTTCTGCACCAACAAATGTTTCTATTTATGACTACATAGAAAACAGAAATAATTAAATATTATTTCTAACTATAGTTAATGTAGAGGAAGTTATACGAGCTGTGAACATTTGAGAAAGTAAAACATGCACAGATTACGAAGATATAAGTTTGCATTTGGTAAAAAAGTGATTAACTGCATTGAAAAACCTTTCACTTATATTTGTAACGTATATTTCACCACTGGAGTATTCCAGGAGAAAATGAAAATACTTTTTAAATATGGCTATAAGTATATGTGCACTAATTATAAACGTATTTCACTGCAACCTATTTCTCTGCTATTTTACTAATTATAAACCTGTTTCACTGCTACTAATATTAGAAAAAAATTCAAATCTCGCTTAGATTGTTTTATTACTAAACACAACTTGATAAGCCCAAGCCAATACGGATTTTTTTTTAAATATGTTAACTTGTTATGCACTATTAGAACTAGTTGATGGAATAACCCAATCATTAGATGCTAAAAAATAAGCTATTGGTGTCTTTATCGATTTGAAAGAGGCTTTTGACACGGTTAATCACCAACTATTATATAATAAAAATTGAATTTCTTGGCATCCGCGGTGTGGCATTTAAGTTGTTAAATATTTATCTAGAGAACAGACAACAATGTAAGTCAATTGACAAATGTAAGTCTGATGTGCGCAATATTTCATGTGGTGTCACCCAAGGTTCGATTTTGTGCCCCACGCTATTTATTCTGTACGTTAATGATATGTGCAACATATCTAAACTTGTAAAATGTATTCTCTTTGCTGACGATACTAATATTTTTTATGCAAACAGCAATATCAATAGACTAAATGAAATAGTATATAACGTGCTAGACAAAAATGCACACGTAGTTTGCAGTAAATAAGTTAACACTGAAAATATCTAAAATTAATTATATATTATTTGGAAATCTTATGCTCAGAAAAGATGTTAATATAAAAATACGAAAGGTTAACATCGAAAGAGTAAGAGTCAGCAAATTGTGGGTGTATTTATTGTTAATCTACTAAATTGGAATGCCCATATTAAACACGTACAATCAAAGCTTTTAAAAAGTGCATCTATAATGTATAGATGCAGTCATCTGCTTGACAGGAATAGTATGTGTATTTTATATAACCCACTTTTTGTTATTTTTAAATTACTGTGCAGAAATTTGGGGAAACACGTATCTGACAAATACTAATTGTATTTTCCTATTACAAAAAAGAATCATCCGCATTATGTATGATGCAAGACGGTTGGATCATACGGTCCAACAATGACATGTTTTAACATTTCCAGATATCAAAGAACTGAAAACGTTACTATTTATGTACAAAGCTTACGGTCGCTGTTTGCCATCAAAATTTAAGTGTTTGTTTATTAGACGGGAAGTAACATACTCAATGCGAGCTAATCATGACTTAGAACGGCAAATTGTCTGTTCCACCATGCGATCTATGTCTCTGTGTCAATGTAGTGCGATTATGGAATTCCCTAAGTGATTATTTAAAAGCTACTAATAACATAACTGCATTTAAACGTTAATGCCAGAACCTTTTATTTGAGAAATATCTGGTTGTGTAAATCTAAATCAAATTATTAACATACTGAATTATGCCATTGTAGTAACTTCCATATGTGTATTTGTCATAATTAGTTTTACTTTAAACACAATCGACACATAAAATTAATATTTTCAATGACGTCATATCAATTATGATTGCCAGGCTGTCATTCAGGTAGAAGAATAGCACGTGCAATAGTCGTAACACCAGTGCTTTAATATGCACGTCAGGGGTAAATATACACAAAAGTCAACGACTTCGTATTTACCCCCTTCAAACGTTGTGCACTCTCATTTGTATTAGAGCTAAACTTGTTTTTGTCTTGTATGTACTGTTGCCAATGCTTTGAATAAACGTTCCAATCAATCCAGTCTAGTAGAACAAATTAGTATACCCCTTACCAAAATGTTCAACTTTTCATTAAAAGACGGAATGGTTCGTTTTGAATGGACATAAGCAAATATTATACCATTATTTAAAAAGGATTCCAGAAATAAGCCAGTTAATTACAGACCAGTAAGCTGAACATCAGTGATTTGTAAATTATTAGAAGGATTAGCTAAAGATCATCTGGTGGACTTCACTGTTAGGCATAAATTATTAAATCCATCTCAACATGGATTCCTAAAAGCGAGGTCATGCTAAATAAATATGTTATGTTTTTTTGAAGGAATCACTGGATAGACGTGGGATCACAATTACATAGTATCTACTTAAATTTTCAGAAAGATGTCGACAAAGTGCTACAAAAAAGATAACCAGTTAAATTAAAATCCCGTGGTATTGGGGATGGCATAAACGATTGGATAGAACAATGGCTGACTAACAGACAACAGAGTGATGTAGTACGTGGGGAGGTTTCAAACTGGAAATCAGTTGGAATGGGGTACCACAAGAATCAGTATTAGGACCTTTATTATTCTTAATAATATATTATATATTAATGACTTGGACGATGGATGATATCAACAAGCAACGTACTGAAATGGTGTACTGTTCAAAAGAACAACTGTTCTCGACATTCGGTAATTTCATATAGCATGATATGCTATATCAAAATTCTCTCCAAAATTCTGTGTCATCGTCTTTCCTAGCAACTCTGTCAGCAATAATGGAATTATTGTTGTCCCTGCAGACGCTAAATGTATATCTGAATTTAGTTCTAGACTGATTTGATTCTAACAAATATATATATATATATATATATATATATATATGTATGCTTTCGACATTCGACATGCTTTCGACAATAATTTCATATAGCATGATATGCTATATTATCAAAATTCTCTCCAAAATTCTCTGTCATCGTCTTTCCTAGCAACTCTGTCAGCAATAATGAAATTGTTGTTGTCCTTGCAGAAGCTAAGTGTATATCTGAATTTAGTACTAGACTGATTTGATTCTAAGAAATATATATAGACACAAAAGACGGGAGATGAAAAAACTTAACGACTTTTCATCCCTCTTTCTTTTTCAATATAAACATTTAATAATCAACGTCGGTTGAAATGCCTCTGTGTTATAATGGAAATAACTGATATAATAACAGTCACGCTCCTTAGCGCGTTAATTGTCATGCAAGACATATCGGGTGTTTCGTGAAATTAGTTGGATTGGTTAAATTCGATATGATGTTGTCATTTGTCGAATGGTGTTGTGCGTGTTTGTTTGCTGGCAAGTGTGTTCGTACATTCAATCAGTGATAATCTGTAATTGTCCATAAAATCATGTTACAAAACCACAAATAAAAGCATTCAAAATGAAATGCCATTAATCGATCGTTTCCGTGCATATATTCCCCCTTGCACAATTCTATCTTCTGTTTTAATATCATACTTACACATCGACATACGATTGCGTGCCGAACGTGATATTCCGGCATAATACTAGATTAGTCGAATTACAGACATTAAATTAGATTAGTCATGTTACCAGAGTGGTCAACAATGTGCTCATTACAATGAATACATATGCACGTGTATACGAAGTTATCCAAGAAATCCTCACATTAACACAGCCAATCAGAACCAGTGGAGTAATCCGGGCATTACTTTTGTTGACCAATACACGCACATCATTGTATGCTAGCACTAGGTATAAAACATTGCTTCACCATTGACATAGATGCATTTCGAAATGAGAACCGGCTTTGTTTCTGTACCATGGATCCAAGTGACATACACGTTATTAAGCCTGTGGTGATCAGCGCCATGATCATTATAAACGTAATACTGAACTCTCTTGTGATCGCTGTAATCGCAAGATACCCGCAACTGCGCGAAGATCGCACGACGCTGTTCGTCTTCTCGCTAACGCTCTCTGATCTCGCCGTTGGGTGTACGGTGATGCCAATCAGCGCCGCCGTGTGTTCGAACGCAACACCGGATGTGCGTAATATGACCCACTACCTGTCAGCCATACAACGTTTCTGCTTCATATGGTTGAGCTTCAACTCTGCCTATAGTCTGTGCTGGTTGACGGTGTCCAAGATGATCGCCCTATTGCATCCATTCCGATACGAGCAACTCTTCAGTCACAGGCGTTGCTACGTCATAATAGGTTGTATTTGGTTGACCGGAGTTCTGATCGCCGCAGCTGGAAGTCAAACATTTCTTCAGTGGAACCTCGTGACGTGCATCTACGACGCATCGGTTACTTCAGGGATATCGGTTGTGACAACAATCAGAGTCTTATTAATCGCCCTTCCTCTGGTGGTCATAGTTTATGCCACGGCAAGAATATTTTGTGTGGTGGTGCGTGCTCATCTACAAATAACAGCTCAAGTGAACTCTATTGGTGGACAAGTTGGCGTCATTGGGAATTATGCGTCGTTGACTGTGCAGTCGATTCGTTCTGGCAGAAACGTATTGTTTGTATGCCTGGGAGTCCTTGTACTAAGTATACCTAGTCTTGTTGTTTTCCTTACAGGGAGCACAATTCACCTTTCGTCATCATATCTGTTCGCAGCAATTTGGATGGCAATGAGTAATTCATTCGTAAATAGCCTGCTTTATTTAATCATCTTTCGAGGTGTACGGAAGAAAACGGCAACATTGTTCAGGGAGTTATACCAATCATGTGCTGTTTGGTAGCAAATTGTTTTATGTTTATATATGAAACGACACGTGACCATGTGCCTATTGTCGATTTCTCAAAAGTGCTAAGATACTTTCAAATAAAAATAGTTCGCAAACACAATGTCTCAGTTCCATTTCCTACTTAGACTCATTTGATGCTAACACTGGACTGTTGTCACCGTTGACGGTGTGACATGTCATGCTAACGCTGGACTGTTGTCACCGTTGACGGTGTGACATGTCATGCTAACACTGGACTGTTGTGACCGTTGGTGTTGTGACATGTCATGCTAACGCTGGACTGTTGTCACCGTTGACGGTGTGACATGTCATGCTAACGCTGGACTGTTGTCACCGTTGGTGTTGTGACATGTCATGCTAACGCTGCACTGTTGTCACCGTTGACGGTGTGACATGTTCTGCTTCCCGTTCCATTTCAGGTAAACCACACAGGATTTTCTAAATTGGTTTGGTTGTTTTGCCCAAACAAAAAACGACCAAACCTACGTAGTTGTTGGGGGCATGGAAAGATCTACGTGCAGTTCTGAGTGCAAGAATAATTAGCTAGTTGTCTGCCTCTACTCGAATACTTCAGAGATTAACTTCTCTGTTAGTGGCTTCTGCACGCATGGCCACTCCATGCCACTACTGCACTCTTTCCATGTGTCAATGCATACTCTAGAACCTTGAGAGCAAGATATGATGTGAGTTCGTTCATCATTTGTGTTCATATTAGATAAATAGTTCGCAAACACAATGTCTCAGTTCCATTTCATACTTAAACTCATTTGATGCTAACACTGGACTGTTGTGACCGTTGGTGTTGTGGCATTTGATGCTAACGCTGGACTGTTGTGACCATTGGTGTTGTGACATTTAATGCTAACGCTGGACTGTCATGACTGTTGGTGTTGTCACAACTAATGCTAACGCTGGACTATTGTGACTGTTGTTGTTGTACCACTTGGAACTATACAACCGGATCCGCCTCTCGACCCCACCTACGTAGATTTTGGGGGTATGGAAAGATCTACGTGCAGTTCTGAATGCAAGAATAATTAGCTAGTGGTCTGATTCTACTCGATTACTTCAGAGATTAACTTGTATGTTAGTGGCTTCTGCACGCATGGCCTCTCCATGCCACTGCTGCACTCTTTCCATGTGTCAATGCATACTGTAGAACCTTGAGAGCAAGATATGCCGTGAGTTCGTTCATCAGTTGTGTTCGTATAAGGGAAGGCAGTGTACTGTTCAAAAGAACAAATGCTTTCAACATTCGGTAATTTCATATAGCATGATATGCTATATCAAAATTCTCTCCAAAATTCTCTATCATCTTCTTTCCTAGCAACTTAACTTAGCGCGTTAATTGTCATACAAGACATATCGGGTGTCTCGTGAAATTAGTTGGATTGGTTGAATTCAATATCATGTGGTTTGTCGAATGGTCTTGTGCGTGTTTGTTTGCTAGCTAGTGTTTTCGTACATTCAATCAGTGCTAATCTGTAATTGTCCATAAAAACATGTTACAAAACCAACAAAAGCATTCAAAATGAAATGCCACTAATCCACCGTTTCCGTGCATATCTTCCCCCTTGCACAATTCTATATTCTGCTTTAATATCATACTTACACATCGACATACGATTGCGTGCCGAACGTGAAATTTCGGCATAATATTAGATTAGTCAAATTACCAGAGTGATCAACAATGTGCTCATTAAACTGGGTTAGTTGAGCCGCCCATGTCTCCTTGGAAACTACAGCAGCGGCAGTTACATAGTACCACTCAGTGATTGAACATGTCATTAGGACACGAATGACCTAAAATAGGTTACATTTGTCACAACGTTCAGAACTTTTGTCATTCGCAAGATGGCCACTTAATGTTGTTGTCCCTCTGCACAGTTCCGAATATGACGTGATTATCAGGAAAGTAAGAGGCGCTGCGAATGCTAAATGGGCAAGCTGTATGCACGAATGTGCACTGATATTACATAGACATACTGGAAACATGAAGTGCTATAGGACTGCCACGCAAGAAGTGATAGAGTATTGCCACGTGAAGTGATAGAATATTGCCACGCCCCAACAATTTATTGTCTTGTACTGAGCCCTGCCATGACTCCTAAGCCAACACGGAGCAGCGGTCACACAGACGACTCAGGGGAATTGATTGCGCTACGAATTATTGAACTATTAAATGATGACGCAGTAGTTGCAAAGTTGAAAAAAGCTCCGTACCCATGTGATCTAGCGGACAAGATCGATTCACTGAACGCACACATCGAACACCTGACCAAACAGGTAAAGGCAAAGGACATACGTATCGTTGAGCTAGAGAAGAAGATGCAAGCACTCGAAGAAAGCAGTGACAACCTAGAACAATACACACGTCGGCCCACCTAATTCACAGTGTTCCTGAGACAGGCGAGGGCGAGGACACCGTCACCACAGTACTGGCAGTGATTAACGATAACCCCTCCACTCTCGCTGCACGACCTAGAGAGGAGCCACCGCTTGGGTGGAAAGCCTACCGGCAGTCGACCCACCATCGTCAGATTTCGAACTGAACGAATTCGGGATTACGTGTATCGCGCCCGGTTCACATTAAAGATTTAACAAGATTTAACAAGATTTGCCATCCAAGCCAAAGGCCCAGATGGCAAGTGGACAAGGAAGCCATTCGCTTATCGAGAGTCAACAATGTTCATCTACATATAACCCGCCCTCCTGAGATATGTGTCAACCTTGTTTTTAAACATATTCACGCTGCTAGCAGTTACACAATCTGTAGACAATTTGTTCCATTCATTTATTGTCCTATGTGAGAACGAGTGCTTCCTGATGCCCAATCTACATTGATCCTTTACTAATTTTACCTCATGTCCTATAGTTCTGCTATCCTTCTTGAGTGAGAAACACATATTTCTATCAATATTTTCATACCAATTCAATATCTTAAAAACTTCAATCTGATCTCCTCTTAACCTCCTTGTCTCTAGAGTTGTTAAACCACATTCTTTCAGGCGTTCTTCATAACTAAGGTCTCTCAGTTCTGGAATCATTTTAGTTGCTCTCCTTTGTATGCGTTCAAGCGTATCTATATCCTTCTTACGATATGGTCTCCATGCTTGTATACAGTATTCTAAATGAGGTCTAACTATTGCTTTATAAAGAGGTATAATTAACTTTTTTCCCTTGTATGTTATGTTTCTTCTAATCAATCCAAGAATTTGATTACCCTTTGAAGCTGCAATACCACACTGCTCTGAAACTTTCATATCAGCGCTTATTGTAACTCCCGATTCCTTTTCTTTTACAGTAGTACCCAGAACAGTTTCTCCCATTTTATAGTTTAAATCCAAGTTCCCATGTCCTGTATGTAGGCATTTACATTTCCCAAAATTGAACAACATCTGCCATTTCTCAGACCATTTCACTAATCTGTCTAGATCGTTTTGTAAATGTTGTTTATCACCATCAGTATTAACCTTTCTAAACAGTTTTATGTTATCAGTAAATTTCAGTACGTTACTTGTTATATTGTCGTCCAAGTCATTGATATATATTAAGAATAATATAGGTCCTAATACTGATCCTTGAGGTACCCCACTCAAAACCGATTTCCAATTTGAAACTTCTCCATCTACTACAACTCGTTGTCTTCTGTCAGTCAGCCATTGTTCTATCCAGTCAGTTATGCTAACCCCGATACCATGGGCTTTTAATTTAAGTAGTAATCTTTGATATGGCACTTTGTCAAAAGCTTTCTGAAAATCTAAGTAGATAATATCTACTGGCGATCCCACGTCTATCCACTTAGTGATTTTTTCCAAAAAACAACATATTTGTTAAGCATGACCTCGCTTTAAGGAATCCATGTTGAGATGAATTTAATAATGTATGTTTAACGAGGAAGTCCACCATATGGTCTTTAATTAACCTTTCTAATCATTTACAAATCACTGACGTTAAACTCAATGGTCTGTAATTCTCTGACTTATTTCTCGAACCCTTTTTACATAATGATATGATGTTTGCTTCTTTCCATTCAAACGGAAACATAACACACAACAACGAAACGCACCCAAAATTTAACAACATCTGCAATTTCTCAGACCATTTCACTAATGTGTCTAGATCGTTTTGTAAATGTTGTTTATCACCATCAGTATTAACCTTTCTAAACAGTTTTGTGTCATCCGCAAATTTCAGTACGTTACTTGTTATATTGTTGTCCAAGTCATTGATATATATTAAGAATACTATAGGTCCTAATACTGATCCTTGAGGTACCCCACTCAAAACCGATTTCCAATTTGAAACTTCTCCATCTACTACAACTCGTTGTCTTCTGTCAGTCAGCCATTGTTCTATCCAATCAGTTATGCTATCCCCGATACCATGGGCTTTTAATTTAAGTAGTAATCTTTGATGTGGCACTTTGTCAAAAGCTTTCTGAAAATCTAAGTAGATAATATCTACTGGCGATCCCACGTCTATCCACTTAGTGATTTATTCAAAAAAACATAACATATTTGTTAAGCATGACCTCGCTTTAAGGAATCCATGTTGAGATGAATTTAATAATTTATGTTTAACGAGGAAGTCCACCATATGGTCTTTAATTAACCTTTCTAATAATTTACAAATCACTGACGTTAAAATCACTGGTCTTTAATTCTCTTACTTATTTCTCGAACCCTTTTTACATAATGATATGATGTTTGCTTGTTTCCATTCAAACAGAAACATAACACACAACAACGAAACGCACCAATCATCCTGAACGAGGACTTGACTGCGCGACGATCGAAACTGGCATTCGAAACGAGGAAACTAAAGAAGCTGACGGACTGTTGGACGTTCAACGGGAAAGTCATTAGGTATTACTCGGTCAAGCGTCACCACATACCAGACGGCCTGCTCGGTTTAGCCCACTGGTGGTTTTAGTTGCAGTGGAATAAAAATGTTGGTATTGCGCAACATAGAATCAAATATTGTGCAACACAGTACCTGGTTTACGACTGTCGAAATGGCCCACTAGGCAACTACTCGGTTAAGCGTTCCTACATACAAGACGGCCTGCTCTGACTGAGCCCGCAGGGTGTATTTGTAGCCGCGGACAAGCAATGTTGGTATTGCGCAACACAGGATCTGGTTGGTGACTATTCATTAATAGCATTCACATGAGCACACATGCATGTATTTGACTTTGTTACTTACACATTATTTGTTTCATTGCAAATTTGCAGCATAGTTGACTGATCTGCTTATGTATTATTCGTTTTACTGCAAAACCGCCGTGTATTTATTTATTTATTATAAGGTTTTTGATTATATTATTTTTAGTGTGTTGTATATACATATACATATTCATATATATATATATATATATATATATATATATATATATATATATATATATATATATATATATATATATATATATATATATATATATATATATATATATATATATATATATATATATACACATCTATATATATATTGACTGTGTTGCTAACACATTATTTATCATACATTATTCGATTTACTGCAAAACTGCAGTGTACTAGACTGTGTTGCTAAAACATTATTTGTTTCACTGCAAAACTCCAGTGTATTTATTAATTTATTTTTATGTCATTTTTTTACTGTGTTGCTAATACATTATTTGTAATACATTATTCATTTATTGCAAAACTGCAGTGTTGCGCTGCAAATATATTTTACAGCAGTTTTACAGCAAAAATTGCTGCGCCTGACTGGGTGGCTAATACATTTGCCATACCAGCTACATGGTTGCTGAAACATCGATAATTAGCATAATATGTGTCACGATTGTTTTCAATAAGGCGAAGTACGACATTTGTGATAATAATGAATTTGCCTCTTATCTTCTTAGGCGTACTGTTAATGCCTCTTCTGGAATCATTTTAGTTGCTCTCCTTTGTATGCTTTCAAGCGTATCTATATCCTTCTTACGATATGGTCTCCATGCTTGTATACAGTATTCTAAATGAGGTCTAACTATTGCTTTATAAAGAGGTATAATTAACTTTTTTCCCTTGTATGTTATGTTTCTTCTAATCAATCCAAGAATTTGATTACTCTTTGAAGCTGCAATAACACACTGCTCTGAAACTTTCATATCAGCGCTTATTGTAACTCCTAAGTCCTTTTCTTTTACAGTAGTACCCAGAACAGTATCTCCAATTTTACAGTTTACATCCAAGTTCCCATGTCCTGTATGTAGGCAATTACATTTCCCAAAATTGAACAACATCTGCCATTTCTCAGACCATTTCACTAATCTGTCTAGATCGTTTTGCAAATGTTGTTTATCACCACCAGTATTAACCTTTCTAAACAGTTTTGTGTCATCCGCAAATTTCAGTACGTTACTTGTTATACTGTCGTCCAAGTCATTGATATATATGAAGAATAATATAGGTCCTAATACTGATCCTTGAGGTACCCCACTCAAACCGATTTCCAATTTGAAACTTCTCAATCTACTACAATTCGTTGTCTTCTGTCAGTCAGCCATTGTTCGATCCAGTCAGTTATGCTATCCCCGATACCATTGGCTTTTAATTTAAGCAGTAATCTTTGATGTGGCACTTTGTCAAACGTTTTCTGAAAATCTAAGTAGATAATATCTACTGGCGATCCCACGTCTATCCACTTAGTGATTTCTTCTAAAAAAACATAACATATTTGTTAAGCATGACCTCGCTTTAAGGAATCCATGTTGAGATGAATTTAATAATTTATGCTTAACGAGGAAGTCTACCATATGGTCTTTAATTAACCTTTCTAATAATTTACAAATCACTGACGTTAAACTCAATGGTCTGTAATTATCTGACTTATTTCTCGAACCCTTTTTACATAATGATATGATGTTTGCTTCTTTCCATTCAAACAGAAACATAACACACAACAACGAAGCGCACCAATCTTCCTGAACGAGGACATGACTGCGCGACGATCGAAACTGTCATTCGAAACGAGGAAACTAAAGAAGCTGACGGACTGTTGGACGTTCAACGGGAAAGTCATTAGGTATTACTCGGTCAAGCGTCACCACATACCAGACGGCCTGCTCGGTTTAGCCCACTGGTGGTTTTAGTTGCAGTGGAATATAAATTTTGGTATTGCGCAACATAGAATCAAATATTGTGCAACACAGTACCTGGTTTACGACTGTCGAAATGGCCAATTAGGCAACTACTCGGTCAACCGTCCCCACATACAAGACGGCCTGCTCTGACTGAGCCTGCAGGGTGTATTTGTAGCCGCGGACAAGCAATGTTGGTATTGCGCAACACAGGATCTGGTTGGTGACTATTCGTAAATAGCATTCACATGAGCACCCATGAGCACACATTCATGTATTTGACTTTGTTACACATTATTTGTTTCGTTGCAAATTTGCAGCCTAGTTGACTGAGCTGCTTATGTATTATTCGTTTTACTGCAAAACCGCCGTGTATTTATTTATTTATTATAAGGTTTTTGATTATTTTTAGTTTGTTGTATATGCATATATACATATATATATATATATATATATATATATATATATATATATATATATATATATATATATATATATTTATATATATATATATATATATATTGACTGTGTTGCTATACATATATATATATATATATATATATATATATATATATATTGACTGTTGCTATATATATACATATATATATATATATATATATATATATATATATATATATATATTTATATATATATATATATATTGACTGTGTTGCTATACATATACATATATATATACATATATATATATATATTGACTGTTGCTATATATATACATATATATATACATATATATATATACATATATATATATATATATATATATATATATATATATATATATATATATATATATATATATATATATATATATTTATATATTTATATATATATATATATATATATATATATATATTGACTGTGTTGCTATACATATACATATATAAATACACATATATATATATATATATATATATATATATATATATATATATATATATATATTGACTGTTGCTATATATATACATATATATATATATATATATATATATATATATATATATATATATATATTGCTGTGTTTCTAACTTGCTAACACATTATTTATCATACATTATTCGATTTACTGCAAAACTGCAGTGTACTAGACTGTGTTGCTAACACATTATTTGTTTCACTGCAAAACTCCAGTGTATGTATTAATGTATTTATTCATTTATGTTTTATATAATTTTTTTTACTGTGTTGCTAATACATTATTTGTAATACATTATTAATTTATTGCAAAACTGCAGTGTTGCGCTGCAAATACATTTTACAGCAGTTTTACAGCAAAAACTGCTGCGCCTGACTGGGTGACTAATACATTTGCCATACCGGCTACATGGTATTGGTTGCTGAAACATCGATAATTAGCATAATATGTGTCACGATTGTTTTCAATAAGGCGAAGTACGACATTTGTGATAATAATGAATTTGCCTCTTATCTTCTTAGGTGTACAGTTAACGCCTCTTATCTTCTTAGGCGTACAGTTAACGCCTCTTATCTTCTTATGCGTACAGTTAACACCTCTTATCTTCTTAGGCGTACAATTAACTCCTCTTGACTTCTTAGGCATACAGTTAACGCCTCTTATCTTCTTAGGCGTACAGTTAACGCCTCTTATCTTCTTAGGCGTACAGTTAACGCCTCTTGTCTTCTTAGGCGTACAGTTAACGCCTCTTATCTTCTTAGGCGTACAGTTAACGCCTCTTGTCTTCTTAGGCGTAGAGTTAACGCCTCTTATCTTCTTAGGCGTAGAGTTAACGCCTCTTATGTTCTTAGGCGTACAGTTAACGCCTCTTATCTTCTTAGGCGTACAGTTAACGCCTATGCAAGAGTATATTGCTTTCTTAACTTTATTTAATTTTTTTTTTTTTTTTTACTTATTTTCCAATGTATTCTATCAGATCTATTGCACTTGCTTGGACAGCTGTAGTACAGGATATATAAACGCACAAACACTCATATCCAAAATACCTCACATATGTATAGTGGTTTGGCTGCCTTAATTTTATGTCCGATTTTATTAAAACATTATTGCACAAAAAGTATATTGTTTACCAAAAAATGCAAATATATGATAACTGACGAAACCTTTCTCTTGTATACAGTTGGTATTGAAAATTTTTCTAAATAATATCAATAATAATAATAATGCAAATAATGAACTGCCTATGATACGCCGATCTTCACATTATGACTTTGAACAATTTTATTCAGTAGCTAAAACAATAATAAACATTTCAGTATTATAAGTTCTAACATACAAGCAATCAATCAATAATAATAATAATAATGAAAATAATTAAAAGAAAATTTCTACCGAAGCAGCACTTGAATATACACTGGAAAGCATTTTTAAATTGACTATTTCATTTACGTATGATATAATGGTTTATTTAAATACGGAATATGTACAATTATACTTAAATAGTTTTTTTTTTTAAATGTGTTCACTGACAAGGAAACGTGAATTTAAAACGTGTAGTACTTGTTGTTGTTGTTGTTATTATTAGGATATTAAAAGATTTCAATGATACGACAGAGTAGTTTGAAGCTTTACCGCTAAAAAATGCAAATATCAGATCAAAACGACTTTACGCGGCTAAACCAATGAGGCGCGGGTCTAGCGCCCGTAACACGCGCCAACCAAACCCATATACCACGACCACTCTTTGGCAGGGAAACATTGTCAAACAACACGTGCAACGTCACAAACTATGATAAAAAGCGCTATCAGCACGTGCATGGAGATAATGTCTATATGAACACGTGCATGGAAATTAGCGTATATATTTGTATTGTTATTTGTTGAAACGACCAATATGCGTGATATTTACCAATATGCGTGGGATTTACAGTTGGTTGCTTGAAACGTGCGTGAAACGGAAGTGAAATGTGTGAGTTTCACGCCAAATGTGCGATACTTGGTAGTTCTGGTATCGTTGTGATTGTTATCGGGTGACTGAGTTGCATAGTGATAGCTGGTTGACATAGGTGATAAAAGACGTAACATGTGTTAAAGTATCATTCAGGATTTTGATAACCCGTCTCCATTTAGAGATCGTTGTGAGAGCGGGAGATAATGTCAAAATAGTGGCCGATTTCCCGGTAGCATGTCAGAGTATAATGTAAGTCGATCGAAAATGCACAACCGTGTTGCGAAATATCCCTAAGTATTCTATGACATGTCACAACACACTTTCGATGCATTCCCAATATCGTCCTAGATTGTTTATTTTGGGGGTTCACATTACAGATGTAATGTGCCGATCTAAAATATAGTTGGTATTATTATTATGAAAATCCTATTCTGTTTCCACGTGAAATGTTTGGCGTTCACGTGGAACTGTTTAAATAGTTGCGCATATTGCATACTTAATGCCCAACGAACTGGACCCTCAACACGGAGTTAAGAAAACTTTAGTAGGCTTATGAACCTACGAGACTTTTAGGCGTACTAGGCCTACCAAAAACATCTCGGTGTTTATTATTAGCCTGCAGGTGGCGCCACTTTGACAAAGTGTCGCGTAGTGTACGTAACAACAGAAATTATTTATTAGATAATGACGTGTGATGTCAAGCTTAATAATGTGTCAGTGTCCGGATTATGGAGCCTTGGACCTATTACGCAGTCCTCCTATCGTCTGCTTTCGTTGGGATTCTTTGACTTAAAGCCATTAATCAGTGCTTGAAGCGTAGCAATGCTTAGCATATTAACACCAGCAGGCAGCATATGCGTTGGATTTATTGTCTGATGAACGCTGATACAAGAATACCAAACTTGCATCAAAGGTACATATTAATGACACTATTCATGCATACATTATCAACATAAAAACATAAGCAAAGTGATGGGCTGAGCGCGCAGTTGGTAGAAATATTGAGGGTCATAATTACGTTACCGTCATCTCAAAACTCGGCGGAGAAAACGCTTTTAGACGGATTTATTGAGCATAGCAACTAGCGGCAAAAATGTTAATGGATGAGAATATTATAGGCTTGTGGTGTTATTCCTTCTCCAAAACGGACGAAACATGTTTGATCGGTCTACTATTAATTAATATATTATATACATTTATAATATGAACAAAGCAGAACATCTTATTCGTTTTGATCAAGCGTATAAACTGATGGTGTACTGATACATTTGGTGTAAACGGGGTGGAATCCAAGATGACCTATTGTATCAAAAGATGTGTGTGCGATTTACCGATGACGCTGCCTGACTATTTAAACACGTATACTATTCGAATGTGGCATCAGAGTGGACGTTTGTTGTGCTGATATTACTATGGTTCCACCTTGTTGCAAAGTGGTGTTTGTCATTAGAGGGTAACATATTGTTTGTGTGTGTGTGCGTGCGTGCGTGCGTGCGGGTGTGCATGTATGTGTGTGTGTACATGTAAAATAATGCAGCTCACCTCAGCCTGGGAGGAGGCTGAGAGGTGACATGTCATAGGTAGACTGGACGCAAGGAGACGAGACACAAGGAGACGGGTCGAAAGGAGACGGGAAGGAAAGAAACGGGAGGGAAGACAACTGCAGCGAAGTAGATGGGAGTGTGGGAGACAGGAGGGGAGGAGACCGGAGGGAAGGAGACGAGAGTGAAGGCGATGGGAGAGAGGGAGACGGGAGGGAAGGCAAAAGGAACGAAGGTTTCAGGAGGGAAGGCGACGGGAGCGCAAGTTACGTTAGACATAACAATTAAAATTAGAAAGGGAAGCAGATTGCGATGAAGCTGTTTGATGCAAAATAGTTTCAGGAAATGCAACATTAACTATTGGATACAAAACGCTATAAAGGAAATGAATAAAGGGTAATGTATCATAATGGGAGATTTAACCATAGACGCATATAATGGAAATCTCTACAGAGTACAGGGGGTGAGGATCAACAATTTTTATTTATAATTCAGGACAGCTTCCTTACTCAGCACGTGCTAGAACCAACCAGGGGTGAGAATGTATTAGATATAATTTTGTCGTCACAAAAAGAATTAGTGGGCAATGTAAAAATACAAGAGCAGTGATCATAATCAAATACATTTTGACATCAATTTAAAATCAGAAAGTAAAAATAAAACAAACGTACAGGAGAAACAAATCAGTATACCACTTGCAAGAGTGTTCAACTTGTCATTAAGAGGGAGTTGTTCCTTTTGAATGGAAAGAAGCAAACATAATACCATTATTGAAAAAGGGTTCGAGAATTAAGTCAGAGAATTACATACCAGTGAGTTTAACGCGATTTGTAAATTATTAGAAATGTTAATTAAATACCATATGGTGGACTTCCTTGTTAGGCATACATTATTAAATTCATCTCAAAATGGATTCCTAAAAGCGATGTCATGCTTAACAAATATGTTATGTTTTTTCGAAGAAATTACTAAATGGATAGACGAGGGATCGCCAGTAGATATTATCTACTTAGATTTTCAGAAAGCTTTTGAAAAAATGCCACTTCAAAGATAACTACTTAAATTAAAAGCCCATGGTATCCGGGATGGCATAATTGACTCGATAGAACAATGGCTGACTGACAGAAGACAGCGTGTTGTAGTATATGAAGAGGTTTCAAACTGGAAATTAGATTAGTTTTGAGTGGGGTACCACATGGTTCAATATTAGGACCTTTATTGTTCTTAATATATATATATATATATATATATATATATATATATATATATATATATATATATATATATATATATATATATATATATATATATATATATATATATATATACTTATACATATATCTATACATATACATATATATATATATATATATATATATATATATATATATATATATATATGTATATATATATATATATATATATATATATATATATATATACAAGCGTGGAGACCATATCGTAAGAATGATATAGATACGCTTGACCGCACACAGAGGAGTGCAGCTAACATTATTCAGAACTGAGAGACCTTAGTTATGAAGAACGCCTGAAAGAATGTGGTTTAACAACTCTAGAGACAAGGAGGTCAAGAGGAGATCAGATTTCTAAGATATTGAATGGGTACGAAAATATTGATAGAAATACGTTTTTCTCACTCAAGAAAGATAGTAGAACTAGAGGACATTAGGTAAAAATAGTACTCATTCTCACAGAGGACAATACATGAATGGAACACATTGTCTACGGATTGTGTAACTGCTAGCAGCGTGAATATGTTTAAAAACAAGATTGACACATATCTCAGGAGGGCGGGTTACAAGTAGATGAACATTGTTGGACTTTCGACAAGCCAACGGCTTCCTTGTCCACTTGCCATCTGGGCCTTTTTTCTTGGATGGCAATTCTTGTTAAATTGGATCATTACGCCAATATAATCAGCCTGGCTAATCGTGCAGAAGAAAAAAGGCATAAAATCAGATCGGGCGGAAAAACGTAGGTCGACCCAACCAGTGTAGGGTCGACCTACAGATATTCACCGGCACAAAATATCGGAAAATGCCTGTCTGAAAATATTACAATACAGCTAGGCATAGTAAATAAGAAAAACGAATTAAACATTATGGTAGAATATATTGACCGTCACATAATTGCTATAACCGAATAATGGGCCAACACAGATGCTGAATTATGTTAGTGTTCATGAGAGATCGAACAGGAAGAAGGGGAGTGGGTTAGTTTACATATTAAATCATTTTTTTCAGGCTTACGAAATAAAATTAAAGAGGGAACGTATTGCGATGAAGCTTTTTGGTGCAACATAATTACAGGAAATTGAACATTAACTATTGGATTATGTGGTGTTTACCCCCAAATACCAACAGACAACGTGCTTGCTCACAGTAACGCGGAAACATACCATTTATTCCGCTGTGCTCACGTCCTACATACAGACAGGGAATAATCCGTATGTGTGTATGTCCTAATTAAGGAAGCGGTTATTACTAATATGACAAAGTCAACACACTACAACTCCTCCCTCCCTCCTAAATATTGAAGTGTCTGGATCTTCGAAACAATGTCCACACAAAAATCCAGAAATAACAAACTTGGTGTGTAGTCTTGTTGTTCTACAATTAACATATAACAATTAACTTTAACACTAATTCAGCATGCAACTAAACCAGAGGGGTGGTCACTCGAGCTGCGACCAAACACCCGTGGTGGTTTGGGGGATTAGTATGCCCCGTCACAACACTAACCACCACACTGACTGAATCAAACATGTCAGTGATTTACAGATCCATCCACTTGTGGTGTGCGACGGATACGCTGGGAACGACGAATGGGAAGGTTCTATTGTCCGAGCTAAATGGTGATCCGAAGATGCAGCTGTTTCTGGAGGCTTCAGCTGTTTTACTGGACTGCTGGAACTGCCACCTGATATGATAATGGCCCATTTCTCGCATTTATCACACCAGGTACCCACTTCTGGTCCTTCCTGTGCTCTCTAACCGCCACAGGCTTCCAACCTGCAGTTGCCGGGTGACGCCATCACCGGATTGCTGCTTAGCCTGGCGATTTTCGACAGTTCGTCTCATATTCGGTTTCACAAGATCAAGTCGAGTTCTCAGTTTCCTTCCACCATTAACACAGCAGGTGTTTCAGTCGTGGTACAGTGAGGGGTATTTCTGTAGGCTAAGAGAAATCTCGATAATTTCATTTGCATACTTCCCGTCTCTTCTCTCCTAGAACGAAGAGCTTGTTTGAATGTGTGTACAGACCGCTCAGCAAGTATATTGGCTGCTGGATGGCAAGGCACACTAGTTATATGACGAATTACGTTTTGACCCAAATTCTTTGATTTCCTCGCTCACAAATAGGGGTCTGTTGTCGGATACCAACTGTTCTGGAAGACCATTTCTGACAAAAATGGTCCTCAAGATTTCCACAGTTTTCATATAAGTGGTAGATTTGGTCATGATTACTTCCGGCCACTTCGAATGAGCATCTACCACTATTACATATGTACATATGCCCAAAGAAAGGACCGGCATAGTCAAATGTGTACTCTCTGCCGGGGTGTAGATGGCCACTCCCACGGGTGCAGAGGTGCCTACCGTGGCATTTTCTGACACTGTTCAATATCACTGTCGATACCTGGCCACAATATGTCACGGCGGGCCAGCGCCTTCATTTTCACAACTCCCAGGTGTCCTGTGTGGAGTTCTTCCAACAGCTGCGGCCGTAACTTCTGTGGCACCACAACACTAACTCCCAACATGACACACCCATGATGTATGGAGAGTTCATTCAGTCGATTGTGGAAAGTTACAAGTCCTTCTGGAGCTGATTCAGGCCAACCTTGCATGGTTGCCGGCAACTTGCCGCATACACTGGACTCAACACGGGTTCCTTTCTAGGTGCAGATTTCACCATGTCGCTGGTTATTGGTAGGGGATCAAACTGTTCCATGTGGAAAATTTCTACATAATCCACCAATGGTTCATCATAGCTTTTCAGAGCGAGTGGTAGTCTGGAGAGGGCATCTGCATTGTTATGCTTCTTTGTAGTTCTGTACTCAATGGAGTAATCATGGGTGGCAAGGTACAGTGCGTAATGTTGCATTCGAGCTGCCGCCATCGCCTGAATTCCCTTTTCCGGACTAAGAATTGAAGTCAGGGGTTGATGATCTGTCACTATGATGAACTTTCGGCCATATACATATTGGTGAAATTTCTTAACACCCCACATTTTGAGAATAGTTCCTTTCAGCTTTCGTCAGGCTGCGTGAAAGGAAAGTGGTTTCTCTGAGTTGTTAGGCACGACATGTAACAACACAGCACCAAATCCATGTGGCGATGCATCGCAGGCTACTCTCAATTGCAAACTTGGGCCATAGTGTGTCAACACAAGGTCAGAAGTGACGAATTCCTTGGACTTCCAGAAGGCCTCATCACAATATTTGGACCAATTCGTCTTTGTGTGTCTCAAGCAATTCATGGAGTGGTCTGGGCACTGTGGCGAGATAAGATAAGCGATGGTAGTAGTTTACAAAGCCAAGATATGAACGTATCTGTGACACATTGGACGGTGCAGGGGCTTTTAATAATGGCGTTTGTCTTTTCTAGTATCTTGTGAAGTCCATCTCTGTCGATCGCATGCCCGCAGTAGTTGATTCGGTCTCGGAAAATGCACATTTCCTAGCATTCACACGGAGATTCATTTCCTGCAGTCTCTTCAGGACCTTTTCCAGCCTTGACAAATGTTCAGCTGTTGTCTTGCCAGTGACGATTATATTGTCAAGTAGAACCTCTGTTCAAAGTATGCATTAGAGTACCTTGTCAATTATACGTTGCCAGATAGAAGGTACAGTTGTTATGCCTATTGTACCGATAAAATCCTGTATGCGTGTTCACCGTAAGATATTTCTTCGATTCTTCCTCGACCTCCATTTGCAGATATGCCTGGATCAGGTCAATCTTGGTGAAATGCTGTCCGCCACCCAACCTTGTGAAGACACCTTCTATCTTGGGAAGAGGGTACATGACGTCTTGAAGTACAGGATTTACTGTCACCTCAGTTTTAACAACTGGCACAATGGGAGCTGCCCATTCACTATACTTCACTTTTGAAAATACTGCAGACGGTTCGAGTCTATCCAATTCCGCATCAACTTTCGGTCCTAAGGCATACGGTACATGTGTTGCCTTGAAGAATTTGGGTGTACACTCGTCAGGGACGATCAATTTGGCCTTGAGTTCCTTGAGAGTGCCCAGCCCACCGTGGAACACGCCTTTATACTTCTTCAGCAATTTGTTACATTCTGGATTTGCCGGAATGTCCACAGAATCTCAGCGCAGCCAAGCTGTATGTTACGAAGACACTCACAACCAAATAAAATCTGTTTTCCTTCTGGCACAATATACCAGTCGAGCTTCTGTGTCTGGGATCCATAGCTCACGTTGACATTCATCACTCCAACTGGTACCAGCTTCTGTCCGGTGTAGGTCTTCATCCGCACAGTAGTGTCCTTCATCGGGATCTCACGGAACCGTTCCTTGTAGCTTGCGTAAGGAAGAATCGAGTAGGTGGAACCAGTATCTAGCTCCATGTTCAGTGGTTCCACTTCAGGCTCCACCCAGATCGACTCAGTACTTTTGTCCAACGCATGCAGAGTGCCGATAACAAAATCATCATCGTCATCTTTCTCATGTTTCTCGATGTTGTGAATCCACTTCGTGTTCCCTCTCTGTGTATTTGGACGTTTCGTGGCTGCCTGTGCTTTGCCACAAGCCTTCGATAGTGTGTGTGTGTTGAACGGCAGACAGGGCTAATATGACCTACCTTGTGGCACTTGTGGCAGACAGAATCTTTGTATCTACATTCATCTGGTGGATGTGGGCCCTTTTCGCAGCGATAGGGCAACATACTAGTAGCCTGTAGGGCGCTTGTTCGGGAAACGCTTAGCCTGCAGCCAATTAATATCAGCAGTAGTGACTGACTTCCGTGACAGTTCTAACGTGTCTCGAGATGCAGTTTCATCCAATTTTGCAGACTCAACGTCAACATCAAACGTTAGATTGTTGTCCTTCAACAGTCTCTGTTAGACACGTTCGTTTCTGAGGCCAAACAAAAACTGATCACTGAGGGCGGTGGTTAAACTACCACTAAATCCACAATGCACAGACAGTTTTCTGAGATCAGCAACATAGTGTGAAATGGCCTCGCCTTCACGATGATGACGCTTAGAAAATCTGTCGATGTCGTTAAATCCGAATTCGGGGTGGCTTCTGTGGAGCAAAAGTCCGTACGTCTCGTAACCCATCAAACTTAGAATGCAAGCTACCTTCCGTTCATCCTTTACGTTTTTGGCGATAAAATAAAGTTCCGTACACTCAATATATGTTGACCAATATTCTTTTGATGGGTGAAACGTATCCCGTGGACCAATGAGCCCAGTCATCGTCGAGCATAAGTTAGTCCACAATCAGTAACAACACTAAACTCGCAGTTGTAACATTGTAATTGCGGTCAAAACTCACGAACGTCGATTGGAAAATACGGTTCAGCTCAGCATTAAAAGTATATAAATGTTCTACATACGGTGTTGATGTAGATGACAAAAAAACGATCCCATCCTCGTCGCCAATTGTGGTGTTTACCACCAAATACGAACAGACAACGTGCTTGCTAGCAGTAGGGCGGAAACACCATTTATTCTGCTACGCGCATGTCCGACGTACAGACAGGGAGCAATCCGTATTTGGGTATGTCCTAATTAAGGAAGCGGTTATTACTAATATGACAAAGTCAATACACTACAAATTAGTTTACCGAAGACGAAGTCCACACATAAATAAAGAGGATAACACTAAACTACAAAGCGCAATAAAAGAAGTTAGTAAAGGGAAATGTATCATAATGGGAGATTTTAACCACGGACACGTACAATGGAAATTTCTAGAGAGTACAGAGGTGTAGACCAACAATTTCTATTTTTAATATAGGATAGCTTCCATGTTCAACACGTGCTACAACCAACCAGGAAAGAAAATGTATTAGATATAGTTTTGTGTTCACAAAATGAATTAACGGACATTGTCAAAATACATGAACCATTGGGTAACAGTGATCATAATCAAATACATTTTGACATCAAAGTAAAACCAGAAAGAAAAAGAAAAATAAATACAGGACAATCTTCCACAAAGGTAAATATTAAGATATGAGAAAATACTTAGCACAACTAGATTGAAATAACACGCCGAGTAATAAGACAGCAACTGAATATAGGAACATTCTAAAATATGAAATTGAAAGTATCATTGAACAATTTATTCCCTTAAAAAACCAGGCAAACGGTCGGGAAAAAAACATTTGTAAAAAGAAGATATTAGAAA
Organism: Lamellibrachia columna; assembly: GCA_963662155.1. Lineage (NCBI taxonomy): Eukaryota > Metazoa > Annelida > Polychaeta > Sabellida > Siboglinidae > Lamellibrachia > Lamellibrachia columna. The sequence continues at coordinate 30,017,514 of OY759262.1, forward strand.
AATAGCGTATAAGCAAATTATGTGAAAGGTTTATAGGCGTACTAGAAAGGATAGAGACTACACAAATTACAAAGAAGCACTGAATGCAGCTACGACTGACATTAGAAAATCTAAAAGAAACTATGAGTAAAAATTTGCATGTAACATAAAAAATGACAGCAAGAGTTTCTATGCATATGTCAGGAGTAAACAAGACAAACGTACGATACTAGGCTGGACCAATAGAATACATTACTGCAAATATAATATCACAAGATTGTTTAATGACGGAAGACTTAAATGGATACTTCAGTTCGGTGTTTACCTGATTACCAATTCTAGATGCTAAATTTCAGGAGGCTAAATCTGGCTATTTAGGGCACTTAATTGTAACTCCAGAAATGGTAGCTAAGAAAATAAAGGCAATGAAGGATAATAAATCACATGGAGTGGATGGAATTCCTCCAAGACAATTTGGAAACAATAGATCTATCCGCCTTCGTTCGACCCTACATGCCCCACTCGATCAACCATACACCTCTGCACTCTGCATTTCACGATGCCTCCTCACAAAAAAGAGCACATTGGAGGAATTCACAACTCACAACTCGCTTAAATCAAACTAGGCATTGCTGGAATTTCCACATTCCAGAAGGAGCTTGCTGCATTGCTGTCACAGTTCAGTTAAACGTCTACAGAGTGCAAACGAGAAAAAGAAAAAAAAAACAGGGCACTTGAATCATGAATTAACATTATTCTAGAATCGATGATGTTTGATCACCGGGCTCGTCACGACACATCAGACTTACCCACGAGCAACAGCAAAGAAAATCACCGACAACGTGAACACCAATGCAGAAGCACAGTAGGACGAAATAGCAACATTGGAGGACAAATTCGTCAAGGTCTGAGTTCTACTCCAAGTGAATTGACATAGAGCCCAATGACATGTCTGCGTGTCGTACGCTCGGTACTGGCAGCAGAAACGCACCAGCGACTCAACACCGAACTCCCGCACCGCCACGCATCATCTTACGCTTTGCCAACCAACATGCTGCGAATGCGAACACTCTCCAATAACAACTATGCGACATAAAGTACCAACAATTAATTAAGCAAAACCATGGTTTACTAAAGGACTAAAGAACTCATGTATTAAGAAAAATAAACTGTATAAAGCATTTATATCATGCATATCAATCGCCCCGGAAACCATATATAAATCATATAAAAATAACTGGTATTCTAAGATCTACTAAGAAACAGTATTTAATAATGTACTTGCAAAGAAAATAAACGACATTGCTGGTACATGGAAAGGACTTAAAACTGTAATGGGAAATAACTACTCAGATCGCTTCGTTAATAATGGCGTGAACATTATTAATAAAGAAGATGTAACAAACATGTTCAACACTTATTTTACTAATATTGGCCCGGAATTGTCAGAGGATATTACTACACCAACAAATGTTTCCATTTATGACTACATAGAAAACAGAAATAATCAAATATTATTTCTAACTACAGTTAATGAAAAGGAAGTTATGCGAGCTGTGAACATTTGGGAAAGTAAAACATCCAGAGATTACGAAGATATAAATATGCATTTGGTAAAAAAAAATTATTAACTGCATTGCAAAACCTATCACTTATATTTGTAACGTATATTTCAACACTGGAGTATTCCAGGAGAAAATGAAAATACTTTTTAAATCTGGGTATAAGTATATGTGCACTAATTATAAACCTATCTCACTGCAACCTATTTCAATGCTATTCCACTAATTATTAACCTATTTCACTGGTACTAATATTAGAACAAATTTAAATATCGCTTAGATTGTTGTATTACTAAACACAACTTGATAAGCCCAAGCCAATACGGATATCAACAAAATATGTCAACTTGTCATGCACTAATAGATCTAGTTGATGGAATAACCCACTCACTAGATGCTAAAAAAACATTATATTGGTGTCTTTATCAATTTAAAAGAGGCATTTGACACTGTTAATTACCAACTATTATGTAATGAAAATATCATTTTTGGTATCCGCGGTTTGGCATTTAAGTGGTTAAATAGTTATCTAGACAACAGAAAAGAATTTATGTCTATTCACAAATTTAAGTCTGATGTGCGCAATATTTCATGTGGTGTCCGCCACGGTTAGATTTTGGGCTCCACACTGTTTATTCTGTACTTTAGTGATATGTGCAACATATCTAAACTTGTAAAATGTATTCTCTTTGCTGAGGGTATAATATTTTTAAGCAAATAGCAATATCAACAGACTAAATGAAACACTATATAATGTGCTGGACAACATGCACACGTAGTATGCAGTAAATAAGTTAACACTGAAAATATCTAACACTAATTATATGTTATTTTGAAATCTTATTCTCAGAAAAGATGTTAATATAAAAATACGAAAAGTTAACATCGAAAGTGTAAAAGAGTCACCAAGTTTTGGGTGTATTTATTGATAATCTACTAAATTGGAATGCTCATATTAAACACTTACAATCAAAGCTTTTAAAAAGTGCATATATAATATATAGATGCAGTCATCTGTTTGACAGGAATAGTATGTGTATTTTATATAGCCCTCTTTTTGCTGTATTTAAATTACTGTGCAGAAATTTGGGAAAACACGTATCCGACAAATACTAATTGTATTTTCCTATTACAAAAAAAGAGTCATCCGCATTATGTATGGTGCAAGACGGTTGGATCATACGGTCCAACAATGACATGTTTGAACATTTCCAGATATCATAGAACTGAAAACGTTACTATTTATGTACAAAGCTTACGGTCGCTGTTTGCCATCAAATTTTAAGTGTTTGTTTACTAGACGGGAAGTAAAATACTCAATGCGAGCTAATCATGACTTAGACCGGCGAAGTGTCTGTTCCACCATGCGATCTATGTCTCTGTGTCAATGGAGTGCGACTATGGAATTCCCTAAGTGATCATTTAAAAGCTACTAATAAGATAACTGCATTTAAACGTAAATGCCAGACCCTTTTATTTGAGAAATATCTGGTTGTGTAAATCTAAATCAAATTATTAACATACTGAATTATGCCATTGTGGTAACTATAGGCATATATTATTAAATCCATCTCAACATGGATTCCTAAAAGCGAGGTCATGCTTAACATATATGTTATGTTTTTTGGAAGGAATCACTAAGTGGATAGACGTGGGATCACAAGTAGATATTATCTACTTAGATTTTCAGAAAGATTTCGACAAAGTGCTACAACAAAGATAACCACTTAAATTAAAAGTCCATGGTATCGGGGATGGCATAATCGACTGGATAAAAAAAATGGATGACTGACAGACAACCCCGCGATGTAATACGTGGGGAGGTTTCAAACTGGAAATCAGTTGGAATGGGTTACCACAAGAATCAGTATTAGAACCTTTATTATTCTTAATAATATATTATATATCAATGACTTGGACGATGATATTAACAAGCAACGTACTGAAATGATGTACTGTTCAAAAGAACAACTGCTTTCGACATTCGGTAATTTCATATAGCATGATATGCTATATAAAAATTCTCTCCAAAATTCTCTGTCATCGTCTTTCCTAGTAACTCTGTCAGCAATAATTGAATTGTTGTTGTCCCTGCAGATGCTAAGTGTATATCTGAATTTAGTTCTAGACTGATTTGATTGTAACAAATATGTATAGACACAAAAGACGTGAGATGAAACAACTGAATGACTTTTCATCCCTCTTTCTTTTTCAATATAAATCTTTAATAATCAACGTCGGTAGGAATGCCTCTGTGTTATAATGGAAGTAACTGATAAAACAACAGTCACGCTCCTTAATGCGTAAATTGTCATGCAAGACATATAGGGTGTCTCGTGAAATTAGTTGGATTGGTTGAATTCGATATGATGTTGTCATTTGTCGAATGGGGTTGCTTGTTTGCTAGCAAGCGTGTTCGTCCATGCAACCAGTGCTAATATGTAATTGTCCATAAGATCATGTTACAAAACCAGCAAAAGCATTCAAAACGAAATGCCATTAATCCATCGTTTCCGTGCATATCTTCCCCTTGCAAAATTATATCTTCTGTTTTAATATCACACTTACACATCGACATACGATTGCGTGCCGAACGTGATATTCCGGCTTAGCACTAGATTAGTCAAATTACCGGCATGATATTAGATTAGTCAAATTACCAGAGTGGTCAACAATGTGCTCATTACAATGAATACATATGTACGTGTACACAAAATTATTCAAGACATCCTCACATTAAAACAGCCAATCAGAACCAGTGGAGTAATCCGGGCATTACTTTTGTTGACCAATACACGCACATCATTGTATGCTAGCACTAGGTATAAAACATTGCTTCTCCATTGACATAGGTGCATTTCGAAACGAGAACCGGCTTTGTTGCTGTGCCATGGATCCAAGTGACGTACACGTTATTAAGCCTGTGATGATCAGCGCCGTGATCATTACAAACGTAATACTGAACTCTCTTGTGATCGCTGTAATCGCAAGATACCCGCAACTGCGCGAAGATCGCACGACGCTGTTCGTCCTCTCGCTAACGCTCTCTGATCTCGCCGTTGGGTGTACGGTGATGCCAATCAGCGCTGCCGTGTGTTCGAACGCAACACCGGGTGTGCGTAATATGACCCACTACCTGTCAGCCATCCAACGTTTCTGCTTCTTATGGTTCATCTTCAACTCTGCCTATAGCCTGTGCTGGTTGACGGTGTCCAAGATGATCGCCCTATTGCATCCATTCCGATACGAGCAACTCTTCAGTCACAGGCGTTGCTACGTCATAATAGGTTGTATTTGGTTGACCGGAGTTCTGATCGCCGCAGCTGGAAGTCAAACATTTCTTCCGTGGAACCTCGTAACGTGCATCTACGACGCATCGGCTATTTCAGGGAAGTCGGTTGTGACAACAATCAGAGTCTTATTTATCGCCCTTCCTCTGATGGTCATAGTTTATGCCACGGCAAGAATATTTTGTGTGGTGGTGCGTGCTCATCTACAAATAACAGCTCAAGTGAACTCTATTGGTGGACAAGTTGGCGTCATTGGGAATTATGCGTCGTTGACTGTGCAGTCGATTCGTTCTGGCAGAAACGTATTGTTTGTATGCCTGGGAGTCCTTGTGCTAAGTATACCTAGTCTGGTTGTTTTCCTTACGGGGAGTAAAATTCATCTTTCGTCATCATATCTGTTCGCAGCAATTTGGATGGCAATGAGTAATTCATTCGTAAATAGCCTGCTTTATTTAATCCTCTTTCGAGGTGTACGGAAGAAAACGGCAACATTGTTCAGGGAATTATACCAATCGTGTGCTCTTTGGTAGTACAAAATTTTATGTTTATATATGAAATGATACTTGACCATGTGCCTATTGTCGATTTCTCAAAAGTGCTAAGATACCGTCAAATAAAAATAGTTCGCAAACACAATGTCTCAGTTCCATTTCATACTTAGACTCATTTGATGATAACACTGGCCTGTTGTGACCGTTTTTGTTGTGGCATTTTATGCTAACGTTGGATTGTTATATATGTTGTTGTTGTGACATTTCATGCTAACGCTGGACTGTCATGACTGTTGGTGTTGTCACAATTTATGCTGACGGTAGACTATTGTGACTGTTGTTGTTGTGCCATTTGGAACTATACAACCGGATCCGCTTCCCTTTCCATTTCAGGTAAACCGCACAGGATTTTGTAAATTGTTTTTGTTTGTTTTGCCCAAACAAAAAACGACCCCACCTACGTAGTTGTTGGGGGCATGGAAAGATCTACGTGCAGTTCTGAGTGCAAGAATAATTAGCTAGTTGTCTGCCTCTACTCGAATACTTCAGAGATTAACTTGTCTGTTAGTGGCTTCTGCACGCATGGCCACTCCATGCCACTATTGCGCTCTTTCCATGTGTCAATGCATACTCTAGAACCTTGAGAGCAAGATATGCCGTGAGTTCGTTCATCATTTTTTTTCATATTAGAGAAGGCAGTGTTAGTTGAGCAACTGGGGTAGTTGAACCACCCATGTTTCCCAGGAAACTACAGCAGCGACAGTTACATGGTACCACCCAGGGATTGAACATGTTATTAGGACACGAATGACACAAATAGGTTACATTTGTCACAACTGTCCGAACATGACCTAAAATTATGTTTTTTATGTTTCTCGAAACTTTTGGTAATTGTGATTAATCTCTGCTGGTGTGTTAACTATCTATGCATGTAACCAGACTTTATTATATGTGCACTTACAAATGGTTTAATTATGCATAGGGAAGAAGATTATTTACATCACTTGGCGCATTAATCAGAAGTTAATTAAAAAAGCTTAATTGTCAAAACGGGGCTATTTGAGCCACTCAATGCCCAATGGAGGGTTAGTTGAGCAGCGGCTAAAGAACAAATACGAGTGTTCTTTACCCCAAAATACATCAAGGAATTCATTTTTCCGAGTAAATTGGGACATCGGATGGCTACAAGGCAACATATTAGCAGTTAGGTACACTGGCTGCGATTGGCCTATAATTATATATTAATTAAATGTGTCGTCTAATTAATTAAGCCTGTAAACTTGTCTACGTAAAATTATCTATGCATGCTAGATATAATTATTTTGGTATTAAATGATATACTAATAATCATAGTTTATGTGAACAAAACAATTTTGACGTATACATATGGTTATGCCCTAGATATAAAAAAGAATGAAAACTGGCTCACCTTACACGGCCTTCCCCTATTATGAGCTACACGATTATGCATGCTAACTACAAAGATTGATGTTGTATATGTGATGTGATATTCTAAACAGACTTGTTAAACCGAAATCTTCTCTTCACCAATGTCATATCAACCAAACACCAAATGCACTTCGTCATATTCGCTGTATCTCTACCAACTGGGGGCGATAATTGCAATCCGTTTGTAAATGGAGTCGGCTTGCGTGCAGAGAGATTGGTGCGAGAGGGTGCAGTAGGGTCCGGGGGGGGGGGCATTCCTCTGTAGGAGGAGGTACGGGGGTCTCTCCAAAAAAAGCAAAGTTAAACTTAGAGCTCAGGAATGCATTCAGAATGCATTTGTCATGCGTATTTTTGGGCTGGGTTAGTGCAGAAGCCCACATCACAAGCGGCAGGCAAGGACCCCAATATGCGAGAGGCACTACATACTTTTGATGGGGGCCATGACTCCCACTGCTTCCCCACAAAACCAAGTTATGAATATAGCAATTACTATGGGCCACACTAATTTTGTGGAGAAACAAATGCTACCAAAACGGATATATTCAAGCTATGCATAATATTATTAAGTTGACGTGTGGCGGCCATTTTGAAAACAAAGACGGTTGTCACGGCTGAATTAAAAATGTCGGTGTTGCCACCGAAATCAACTTCATACAGTATTCACAATAGCGGCCATTTTGTAAACCAAAGTAAGGTAACTGAATAACATTGGGAAGGAAGCGGATTACGAGGATACAATTGTAACATTGCCGTATCAAGCGAAACATGTTACACGGGGAGGCGACGTGTTGGGAAAGTGTAACATAATACTCTTATTCTTCATTACAGTGTTTACACGGTGTTCCAGATAGGGCATCCACCAATTTCTTCTTAGAGAATTATTTTAGGTAGGACCTATTTAATATAATAATAAGCTAGTCATATATCCTAGATATGTATTAGCAGCATAACGCCATTAATTTGATATCCATTAATTTAATGACATTGGTATGTTAGATGTTGTCCAATGGTGAAACGTTGTATGTTACAATTTACTCCGCGGACTTTTACAACTTGACACATATCGGGGTAAATTGTAATACCTTAGGAGACTTAATAGAACGTATCATTGCGCAAAATGTGTTAGATTCAGCATTTATTTATGCACTTGTACGGGAGATACTTGCAGTTTCATTGGCATTCAAAAGGTTTCGATCGGGCAATAATCCGAACAATAATCGTCAAATATGCTGTTTTTTTTACAACTGGTCCCGGTCTCCCCTTTGTAGTTTATAGGCACATATGGATCATTCTTCAAATAGCGTACTTTTTATGTCTTCTTTGTTTTTTGCTAGATCGTGTACCTAAAATATGCATTTTTCTGGTGCGATGCTTCACATCCGTTTCACATAAACTAACACATTTTTAACGTTCGTATGCAAAAGAAATTAAAACGAATGCTTCCTATAACGGAAACATAGAAAATTCTTTAATTATCCATAATTTGATAAGTTATTTTTATTTACTGAGAAGATATAGTCTCAGGAATAAGTGTCTTCGATGTTTAGTCACTGATGTTATTCTGCACGATTTCTGAGCTTCGGTAAAATCGGGAGCGTTTCTGATTCTTGTTAAGAGCGAGTCGTGTCGGTAAGACAAACACGTGGAGTCGAATCGAAGTGTGAATATGTTCTTAATTGTGTCTTGTTCAGTCACAAAATGCGCTGAATCAGTGTGTATGTTGATTAGACTTCACTTGTGTTATAAAATTTGCAAATGACAGGATCACCTCTGAAGGAAAAACCTGCCGTCAGATTAACGTTCGTGAATAGTTGAATTCAAATATGGCAGTCACATAACTGTGCAGTTCACTTCCGCTGAGCATGCACTGTACTTCGTTGAATATGTCACTGGTGTTGTTGTCGCTGGTGTTGTCACTGGTGTTATTGTCGCTGGTGTTATTTTGGATGGTAGCTTCTGTAACAACAATGAAGCCAAATTCTCACCAAAATATGTTTATCACCGAGTTTACCCGCCATTTCGTATTAAAGCGTGACTACTTAACTTATTTTACCAAATTCAAGATGGGAAAAGTGAGCAATGCCTAAAACAAGATGCTCTATCAGCATGCACCCTTTATGGGTCTTGTTTTATAGAGATTTCAGTGACTTGTCAAGGGAATTATTATCGAAATGTGTTGTATGGCATTTTGAATAGTGCCGTTTTTTGATTTGTTAGCTATTTTGATACATTATTGGCTTCGGAGACGTGTGTACGTATGGTGATGTGTCGCAAATTGTCACTGATATTACTCCACCTGCCACGTGTTATGCTCCACATTTTGATTTGAACGTTATCTACATACCGTAAACTCGTATTCGCGAAGTACCAGCGCATTTCACGCTGCAGTGGGTGGTCGGAGCACTGGGGCAGGTCCCAGTGTCTACCGGCAGTGGGTGGTCGGAGCACTGGGGCAGGTCCCAGTGTCTACCGGCAGTGGGTGGCCGGAACACTGGGGCAGGTCCCAATGACTAAATTTTGCTAAATAGCCTAAAACCACAAGATATACGTCAATTTGAAGCCCATAGCGAGGACGCGGGCTGGAGGAATACACGGGGTTGGAGACCGTCAGAGCATGGCTACATTCTGACGGTTCATGTGCATTGCACCTGGGGCCCCGTGCTGCTCCAAGATCCCTCGTCTAATTACCGTCAGTTCGAGGATGAGTCTTGTTATCGGATACGTTATTGTACTGGCAGGCAAGACGTATTTGTGAAGGGCATGCGTGTCAGTTAGTCAGAAACGCTCACTATTGTCTGTGCAACCTTACTTATTTTAGTCGTGTCAAGGAGCCCAAAATAGATTCGCCGTGCTTACGTGGAACTAAAAACAGTGCTGCACGTAAGTAGAGCTCAGGCTGGGGTCAGGTTTTTGTTGTTGCGAGCAGAGTCAGATGGCATCGGCACCAGTGGAAAGTGTTATGTTCCGCCTGTAATCTGTTGTGTTGTCAAATATTCTCTATGAGATGTGTAGTAACCATTAAACAGCAAACTTGTAATATCACTGAGTTATGACAAAACTATCATCGCCATAGATTTACTTTTTGCTTCTACCAATTGGGTGGTCACACGAACAGCGCATCACACCAGGCATGGGGTGATTAATCTACTATGTTAACCAGTAAAGTTAAGTTAATATTGGATTATTTAAGATTAAGTTAAGTTAACTTGTATTTCGAAAGTTAACTCGTTAAGTTAAGTAAAGTTTATATATGAAATTAACTAGTTAAGTTAATGATTAAGTTTGCATACATTACATGTAAATATGGAGTTTACATGATGTGCAGCCAGTCAAGCACTACACCCTTATCGTCGGCTGCACTTCCTATAAACCCCAAGTGTTACCCACTGAACCATAGAACCTATATATGTGGATGACATTAATTTAATTACTTCGTAAAAAAAGTTAATTGAGCATTAATTGAAATTAATCAGTTAATTTTACTATACGTTAGGTTAAGTTAACATTCGAATGTTAACTAGCTTAGCTACGTTAATGTTAACTTTTGTTAACGATTAAGTTAAGTTAATCGCCCCATGCCTGCAGCATACTTATTTCCCGGGAAACCAGCCAACCCCTCAACGAGTGTGATAGAAATACAGCGTGTTTTCTTTTTGACCAAACACCAAACCAGTGAACGTGTAACCGGGTCAAAGATGGTGGAACCGGCTGTATGGTCCACCCTCCTCCCGATGCCATCCAAACATTAGGGTAACTTGTTATACAAACGATTTATTTTTCAATAACTTCATACACCAAAAGAATGATATGTTCGAACAATTTCTTTCGTATATCATAATAGCTAGACAGTAATAATTACACCACCATCATCATCATGTTGAACCATCTCCTCTCGGAAGGTCGGCTATTGTGGATCGCCACTCGTGTCTGACCCGATCTTCATGTTTCATGTTCCCCTTCCATGCATTGTGTTGACTATCCACATGGCTCTTGGTCTCCCCTGCCTCATTTACCCTTCAATATTTTCTTTGTTGAATTCCTTCTTGTCTGATTATGTGCCCCACAAATGGTAGTTTGTGTTTCGGTGTTTCGTCGAAGAGTTGTTGTTTATTCCAGCCTGCCTTAGACTTTCTATCTTCATGAAATGCTCGATCCAGCTGATGCGTAGTATTCTCCTTAGACACCGCATCTCGAATGCTTCTATTCTATGTTGACAATATGTCCAGTAAAGTCGGTTGAATCCACCATAATTGTATACGTTGTTAAATGTCATGAGGTCTGGAATCTAAAAATCATTCTCACCGAGAAGCCGCAAATGAAATAAGACGTTTCATCTCAGCTGATTAATGATACGCGACCACCTGACACTATTTGTCACACAGGTGAGCTTCGTGCCATGAAATGAGTGTCTGCATTGACAATTTTTAGCACACCTGCGCTGTAGTGGCTATCAGACGTTCGAACTTCAAGTCAATAGTTTAGACAGACGATTAATTTTATTTGAAATATAATAGGCCTGTGTGTTGCGCCGGTCATGGTAACAGTCTTCGGCATACATAGTGTCATGCGTCTAGAGTATGGACATCGAAATATGTCTGGCACACTCGTCATTTCCCTAACAACAATCAATATGTGACCAAGCCCATCAAATATATGATAACATATATCAAATGCATGATCATATCAATGGGATGAATGATTAAATTCGTCAAATTTAACCAACGTTAGCAAGAATGCCATCCTAGACAAAATCAGGTGCCTAGTGGCTGTTCGGAAGTCCAACGATTATTCAAGCAAGTGAAACCCGATTTTACGGGATAATTGTAATTGTTGTTTCTAAACAATTGTAATCACACTATACGCACCAACACAGTCAGTAGATACAGTAAATATTTATTTTATATCTAATCAACGCTATTAATTTACTGACGCTGCTTCGTGTTATCTAATTCTGCTGTTTTCCATAAGTGTGGAGAAATACTTTTAGCAGTATTGTCATAGCCAATCATTAAACATTTGTATGTCCTCTTCTTAATTTCCTCGTGTCTAGCAATTTACCACTACACTCTGTTGTCTTGTCTCAGTCAGCCATTTTTTAGATTGTGCCATCTCAAATTCCTCGCTTACGTAGCAAATTCGTCAAACGAAGTTTATGAAAAGCTTTCTGGAATTCTAAGTTCACTCAGTTCATTAAATAAACATAATAGCTCTGTTAAGCATGACTTCGCTTTTAGGAAGCCATGTTGAGATTGATTCATCAGTATATGCTTAACAAAGAAGTCCACCATATGGTATCTAATCAACCTTTTGTCGCGACAGGCTCCTACGTAATGTCACTTAATACTTATTTACTCATGTGTAGTCCGCTGCCGACGTTGGCTGCAGCTGCTAGACAGAGAAACCGGAGTCTCGTTCCATCATCTGTCTTTATTACAACATACAGCACCCTTTTTACGTCTTGCAGCGCATCATAATAGTCCAGTCATAAGTGTCCAATCAGAAACCGCTAAAGGTTGCTTATCTGCAGGTTACCCCGTAATTTGTGCTCGTCTGTAGCTAACCACAATTTCTAATATTTTACAAATGACTAATGTTCAACTCACTGATCTGTAATTATCTGAGTTATTTATATCGAACCATTTCAAAATAACAATATGACATTTGATTATGTCCATTCAATAGGAACCACTCTTTTTTTCAGTTACAGTGACTTTTTGTAAGTAATATACTAATTTGCTACATTGTTTCCATTAATCATTTTGGTGGAGGTGATTTGTTATCCTTCATTGTTTTAATTTTCGTAGCTACCTTTTGCATAATTGCAATCCTGAGTAGTCTGATTTAGCCCGTTCCAATTTGGCATCTGGTACTGATCATCATGTCATTGTCATCGTCGTCATCATCATCATCATCACCATTATCAGCATCATCATCATTAACTGTGTATCTGCTGCAGCCGTAGGCAATCATGACCCTCAATTGTGTTGTGTTTTTTCCAAGACCATCCAAGACCGATCTCTGGTTCTTTTCCCCTCCATTTCTCCCGTTGTTACCAGGTGTTCTAGGATTCTCTTTCTTTTCCCCTCCATCTTTCGTGTTGTCACTAGATGTTCTAGGTTTCTCTTTCTTCCCCCCATCTCTCTCGTTGTCACCAGATGTTCTAGGTTTCTCTTTCTTTTCTCCTCCATCTCTCCCGTTGTCACCAGATGTTCTAGGTTTCTCTTTCTTCCCCCCATCTCTCTCGTTGTCACCAGATGTTCTAGGTTTCTCTTTCTTTTCTCCTCCATCTCTCCCGTTGTCACCAGATGTTCTAGGTTTCTCTTTCTTCCCCCCATCTCTCTCGTTGTCACCAGATGTTCTAGGTTTCTCTTTCTTTACCCCTCCATCTCTCTCGTTGTCACCAGATGTTCTAGGTTTCTCTTTCTTTTCTCCTCCATATCTCCCGTTGTCACCAGATGTTCTAGGTTTTGTCTTTCTTTTCCCTCCATCTCTCGCTTTGTCACCAGATGTTCTAGGTTTCTCTTTCTTTACCCCTCCATCTCTCCCGTTGTCACCAGATGTTCTAGGTTTCTCTTTCTTTTCCCTCCATCTCTCGCTTTGTCACCAGATGTTCTAGGTTTCTCTTTCTTTACCCCTCCATATCTCCCGTTGTCACCAGATGTTCTAGGTTTCTCTTTCTTTTCCCTCCATCTCTCGCTTTGTCACCAGATGTTCTAGGTTTCTCTTTCTTTTCCCCTGCATCTCTCTCGTTGTCACCAGATGTTCTAGGTTTCTCTTTCTTTTCCCTCCATCTCTCGCTTTGTCAATATATATTCTATGTTTCTCTTTCTTTTCCCCTCCATCTCTCGCTTTGTCAATAGATGTTCTAGGTTTCTCTTTCTTTACCCCTCCATCTCTCTCTTTGTCTCAAAAATCACATTTGTGTTGCTTCTATGTTCTTTATTAATTGTTTAATCATCGACCATGATTTGCCTGTATATAGTTGTTGACATCCTTCTCTCTTGAGTAGACAATGGTTTGCGCCGTGGTGGTCATATGGTAGTATGGGCTCTTTGGAGCATTGCATGGCAGAACATGTTTTCTTTGTCTATTTTTGTTGGATAAAATGCTTTTCATGTTTCGGAACGCTATTTTTGTCCGAGACATCCGTGTCGTGAACTCAATGTTGCATCTGCCATCCGTACTTATTAATGATCCCGATAATTAACAATCCCATTTACTACATTTTTCTTTGAGATGATCATGATTTACTTTCTATTTAGAGACATACCTTTTTTCCTCACTTCATGAATTTAATCTATGTCCTTTCTGGTAAACAGTGAAATGAATATCATTTAGGGCCTATGTCATTTAACACGCCTCTGATATTACACTTCCGCAATTTGAACGCGACCCGTTATTTGTCACAGCTTGCGGCGGCGATTATTGGTATGTCTAACAGGTAAGATGACAAAATGATGGCGTATGTGAGACGCACTTCAGTAACGGCGCATCAGTTGGCGTTACACAATCATGCAGCTACACACCACACGGCTCGCCAGCAGGCGACATCGCAACTCGAACTTGTCTACTAATGTATCACAGCTTGCGGTGGCAATAGTCAATAATGTCTAACATGTAAAATGAAAGTCTGGCTTATGCGTGGCAACCTCAATAATGGAATATTCAGTAGAGGGGTATATTCAGTAAAAGGATGAATCATTATTCAATAATTGCACATTTCCAAGCCAACGCATATGATTTAATTCATCATTCGAATATACTATTTTATAGCTTGTTCACATAATGTGACCCCGGCTGACCAAATGATTGATAAGGCGGGATTTGAGATTTTGCGTGATAGCCGTCTAAAGCCAAATGTGGAGATCACTATAGGGTAATACCAGCTATAGTATATTACCCAGTTAATGAAATTTAATGTTTCACTACTTTATCCAATGCATAACAGAGGAACAATTTAAGAGGAACAATTTTGAAATACCCGTTCTGGCCTGCACTGTGTTATGTACCCATGGATGTAAGGAACATCGAATACACCTATCTTGCTATAACTTATTCAGATTACCAGCAGTTAAGGCAGGTACGCATAAATACTTTTTTTATTTACTATGTTTTTATTTTCACGTTTCGTAATGAACTGATAACAAATATTTACTGATTTAATTACAGGTGTGGATGCAAGTTAAATGGTGGTGAACCATGCTGTTCCCTGTTTTCACCGGAGAAAATGGCGAAGCGACTGAAGATGATAGAACATAAGTGCACTGGGAGAGTGGTGTCTGCATGACATCATCCGACAGTTTGTGACGGACGCAGAGAATGACATTCTCTGACCACGTCCAGGTGTGGACAAACCACAGTCTTAATATTAAAGTTCAATGTGTACGTGACATTTTAAAGAAAATAGTAGACAATTTTTGCAGGAATCCAGAGGAACATTATAATGGTCGTCTATAAAAAATAAATCGCGGTCAATTTGTTTACATTTGGAAATACAGGTAAATTCTGCTCAGAAATCGTTGATATTGTCATGGCTTGCTGACTTTTTGAGGGTGCAATTAAACATGCCAAATACCTTATATATTTACCTATGAAATCGTCGCATTATTTGCATATATTCGACCGACAGACAGTCGATTACGCCACGTGCAAGAAGAAGTCTATTACAAGTCCACGTGTCCGACATAATCCGACAGAGTGCGCCACCGTAAAGTGTTAAATTCTGTATTGTTCGTATGTTGACAACACAGTTGTACTGGAGATATAGAAACATAATTATAGTGATGATAATAAGCCAGCTGAACAGTCAGCTGAATGGAACGTTACCATTTACGCAAACGTCATAGATTTTGAAAAGGCGCTCGACAGAGAGAATCGAGAATCACTCTGGAAAATCCTCCGATCGTGTGGGATCCCCAGAAGATGGTGAATATCATAAAACGTCTATACAGAGACTTTGAATGCAAAGTTATTTGACACAACCAGCTCACGGATAGTTTCAGCATCATCAGAGGGGTCAAGCCAGGCTGCATCTTATCACAATTCCTCCTCACTATTGCATTGGACTGGTTTATGAAAGTGACGACAACAGACAGCAGCAGGGGAATCAGATGGACTCTCACCACCTACCTGGAGGATCTGGACTATGCTGACGACATCAGCCTGCTTTCAAGTCGACAGAGAGACATGCAAGAGGAGACAGACAGACTGACCGAGACAGCACAGTAGTTGGGTCTGAAAGTGAACACCAGCCAAACAAAGCTGATGAAAATAAATCACAAGTCAAACGATCCAGTCACCATAAATCACAGTCAACTCCAGAATCACCAAAGTAAACCAGTCCTTTGCCATGCTGAAGAACATCGGAAAATCAAATATGACACGACTAAACAAACTATGAAGAAGAGAAGATGGAGATGGCTGGGGCACGTGTGTCGAATGCCACCAGATGCACTGCCCAGATTAGCCCTACGCTGGACACTGAATGGGATGCGGAAACGATGTCGTCCCAAGGAGACCTGGCGAAGAACTATGAAGAAAGAAATGAAGGCATGTGGACTGACCTGGGAAACCATCACCAGACATACCGCAAACTGACAGCAGTGGCGCTCTCTTGTGGAAGCCTTGTGTGCCAATTGAAGTACGAAGAGGTCTGAGTGAGAGTAATAAGCCAGCGCTGTGTGAGAGAGTTAATGGAGCCACAAATTTGAATTATTTTTAACACCAGACTAGAATTTACTAACTATTCAAAAATGATCAACAAATGTGTATTAACACAATGTATGTTACACAATGATGCTAATGTATAATATGCAATGTTATGTTAGCCACAGAAGGGGCTGTTTGGAGTAAATGAACTGAAGACTGAAGACTATCCATCACATTCACGATTAGTTTCCTACACGTGCACACTTTTTTGTTTTTTGTTACTAAGATGCTATATTCCCCTATTGTTCCATGATGTTATTACATAGGAGTTTGCTCTGTGTATTTACTGTAAAGAATTACAATAAATTTGAATTGTGTTGATCAGTGGATATATCGCTATTCATAGAGGCGTGTGTGAATTGTTACGTCGATTAAATAGGCAGGTTGTATTTGGGAAGGACACAACTTAGGTAATATTATATAAAGCAAATAATCTTCAGTTTTGAAGGATCTGCTCTAATGTTAAGAAGAAGAATCGTAATTAACAAGATGGTATGCCCGTTCATAAATAAAAATGGTACGGCACTGAAAATCCGCATAGCATGGCTCGCATAGCCCTATGTCAGAAGATCATTTAACTAAGTCCGAACAAGCACAACGAATCGCCGACTTCAACTACACGCGGGCATCTGCGTGTAATCGTAAGTCAACATTCCGAATGCCCGAACGAACTTAGCATCACGTCAGATTAGTATTTGCACCGAAATGCTTGCGTCGAACGACAGGGGTACAATTAGCAGATGACACAATCACCAAGCAAGGGCTAAATCGGCTGTTTGCCTAAGTTCCTTAGGGCAAACAAAACGCAGTCTATGGTCATACATGTCTGATTCCCTGCCTGCCTGAGTACACGCCCGACCGACGTCCGGTGCTCACACCAAAGTTGCATCCTCCGGAATACTAATAAGGCGTCATGTCCACAGTTGATGTTCACAGAACTAAAACCTATGGTAATACGGCACACGTATCGATTGTATTGTTTGAGATCTACTACAACCATGTCCACAGTTGATGTTCACAGAACTAAAACCTATGGTAATACGGTACACGTATCGATTGTATTGTTTGAGATCTACTACAACCATGTCCACAGTTGATGTTCACAGAACTAAAACCTATGGTAATACGGTACACGTATCGATTGTATTGTTTGAGATCTACTACAACCATGTCCACAGTTGATGTTCACAGAACTAAAACCTATGGTAATACGGTACACGTATCGATTGTATTGTTTGAGATCTACTACAACCATGTCCACAGTTGATGTTCACAGAACTAAAACCTATGGTAATACGGTACACGTATCGATTGTATTGTTTGAGATCTACTACAACCATGTCCACAGTTGATGTTCACAGAACTAAAACCTATGGTAATACGGCACACGTATCGATTGTATTGTTTGAGATCTACTACAACCATGTCCACAGTTGTTGTTCACAGAACTAAAACCTATGGTAATACGGCACACGTATCGATTGTATTGTTTGAGATCTACTACAACCATGTCCACAGTTGATGTTCACAGAACTAAAACCTATGGTAATACGGTACACGTATCGATTGTATTGTTTGAGATCTACTACAACCATGTCCACAGTTGATGTTCACAGAACTAAAACCTATGGTAATACGGTGCACGTATCGATAGTATTGTTTGAGATCTACTACAACCATGTCCACAGTTGATGTTCACAGAACTAAAACCTATGGTAATACGGTACACGTATCGATTGTATTGTTTGAGATCTACTACAACCATGTCCACAGTTGATGTTCACAGAACTAAAACCTATGGTAATACGGTACACGTATCGATTGTATTGTTTGAGATCTACTACAACCATGTCCACAGTTGATGTTCACAGAACTAAAACCTATGGTAATACGGTACACGTATCGATTGTATTGTTTGAGATCTACTACAACCATGTCCACAGTTGATGTTCACAGAACTAAAACCTATGGTAATACGGTACACGTATCGATTGTATTGTTTGAGATCTACTACAACCATGTCCACAGTTGATGTTCACAGAACTAAAACCTATGGTAATACGGTACACGTATCGATTGTATTGTTTGAGATCTACTACAACCATGTCCACAGTTGATGTTCACAGAACTAAAACCTATGGTAATACGGTACACGTATCGATTGTATTGTTTGAGATCTACTACAACCATGTCCACAGTTGTTGTTCACAGAACTAAAACCTATGGTAATACGGTACACGTATCGATTGTATTGTTTGAGATCTACTACAACCATGTCCACAGCGTGTTATCATGAGAGATGGAGTGCACGACATTTACTCATGAGAGGTGGCGTCAACAGGGAATACATATAAAAACAATGGAGGAGGAACTGCAACAAAGGCAAATATAAAGCGATGAGAACATATCTAGAAAATATAGATTGGAATAACTTGCTGAAGAACAAGACAGCAACAGAATGCTGGACTTATTTGAAATATGAGATTGAGGGCATTATTGAGAAATTTGTTCCATTAAGAAAACAAGGGGAAAAGTCCAGGAAGTCAAAAGCTATTAGAAAATTTTTTCACAAACAGATGCTGTGGAGGGTCTATAAACACACTGGAAATGTAGAAGACTACACAAACTACAAAGAGGCACTTAACCTAGCTACAACTGAAATTAGAAAATCTAAAAGAACCTTTGAAAAAGAATTGGCAGGTAATATAAAAAATGACACCAAGAGTTTTTATGCTTATGTACGGAGTAAACAGAAAGTTTGAGATAAGGTCGGACCACTGGAAAATAAAAGTGGAAACATAATTTCAGACGGGTTTCAAATTGCAGAGGTCCTGAATGAGTATTTCAGCTCATTTTTTTACCACAGAAGATATCAGCTCACTTCCAGTTCCATTTACTAAATTTGAGGGCAGTAAATCAGGACATTTAGGGCAGTTATTTGTAACTCCTGAAATGATAGCAAAGACACTTAAGAAGATGAAAGATAATAAATCACCGGGAGTTGATGAGATACCACCAAAACTACTTAAGGAAATTGTTGACCAAATTAGTACACCACTTGCAAAATTGTTTAACTTGTCACTAGAAGAACGAATAGTTCCTTCAGAATGGAAAGAAGCAAACATTACACCGCTATTTAAGAAGGGATTGAGGAAAAAGCCAGTACATTACAGACCAGTGAGTTTAACATCAGTTGTATGTAAATTATTCGAAACATTAATTAAAGACCACATGGTGGAATTCCTTGTAAAACATAAATTAATAAACACATTTCAACATGGGTTCGTAAAAGCAAGGTCATGTCTAACCAATCTCTTATGTTTTTTGGAAGAAATTACAAAGTGGGCAGATGACGGGTCACCAGTGGAGGTTGTCTACTTAGATTTTCAGAGAGCTTTCGATAAAGTGCCACATCAAAGATTGTCACTTAAACTAAAAGCCCATGGAATAGGTAATGATGTAATCAAATGGATAGAAGAGTGGCTTACACACAGAAGACAGAGAGTAATAGTAGATTGTGAGATTTCAAACTGGAAATCTGTTCTGAGTGGGGTACCACAGGCATCAGTGTTAGGCCCTATACTGTTTTTAATATATACAAATGATTTGGAAGATGACATATCTAGCAAAGTACTCAAATTTGCAGATGACACAAAAGAATTCAGAAAGGTTACTAAACAAAGTTTACAGGATGATCTAAATAAATTAGTTAAATGGTCAGAAAAATGGCAAATGTTATTCAATTTTGGGAAGTGTAAATGCATATACATAGGACATGGAAACATGGACGAAGAATATAAAATAGGGGATGCTGTACTAGGTAGAACCACACAAGAAAAGGACTTAGGAGTAACATTTAGTGCTGACATGAAAGTTTCAGAGCAATGTCGGGTTGCTGCTTCAAAAAGAAATCAAATTCTAGGCCTAATTAGGAGAACTCTCACATATAAGGAGAAACAGCTAATTGTACCCCTGTACAAAGCAATAGTTAGACCACATTTGGAATAGTGTATTCAAGCATGGAGGCTGTAAGAAGGACATAGACAAGCTAGAAAGAATACAACGAAGAGCAACTAAAATGAATCCAGAATTGAGAGACCTTAGTTACGAAAGCCGCTTATTACAATGTGGTTTGACAACACTAGAGACAAGGAGACTAAGAGGAGACCAAATAGAAGTGTTTAAAATAGTGAATGGTTATGAGGATGTTGATAGGAATATGTTCTTCAAACTTAAAGAAGGCTGTAGGACCAGAGGACACAAAGCAGCATTAGTTAAGGAGCAGTGTAGATTGGACATGAGAAAGTACTCTTTCTCACAGAGGTTGATAAATGATTGGAACAAACTGCCAAACGATTGTGTTAATGCTAGTAGTGTGAATATGTTTAAAAATAGAATTGACAGATATTTGATAAGGGCGGGCTACACATAGATGAGAAAATTGTTGGACTCTCGATAAGCAAATGGCTTCCTTGTCCACTTGCCATCTGGAACTTGTTGCTTGGGATGGCAATCTTGTTAAATCTGGTTAAATCTGAGATGTGAAGTCCACAGCATTTACTCATGGGAGATGGAGTACACAGCATTTACTCATGAGAGGTGGAGTCCACAGCATTTACTCATGACAGATGGAGTCCACAGCATTTACTCATGAGAGATGGAGCACATAGCATTTACTCATGAGAGATGGAGTCCACAGCATTTACTCACGAGAGATGGAGTCCACAGCAGTTTTACATGAGAGATGAAATCCACAGCATTTACTCACGAGAGATAGAGTCCACAGCAATTACTCACGAGAGATGGAGTCCACAGCATTTTTACATGAGAGATGGAATCCACAGTATTTACTCACGAGAGGTGGAGCACACAGTATTTTCAACGAACGACAGGGAATTTTCATTTACTGTCCATAAATCTACTTCCTGCATATTCCTTGATATTAAATAACACATGCAGGTATAAAATAAACTGTTGTGTCAAGTGCAATAGTCCATAAGGAGTAATCAATTAAATAAGTGGTTACTATTAACATGGTGGCTCGAGCGATGGCAACCAAGCCTGGTCTTAGTACGAGTATCCCTGACCCTTAATGAATTTGATGTCGTTTTATTTGAAATAGTTATATTCTATACATTTACGTATGAAGAGATAAGTATGTATGTTTTGTAATGGTATGAAATTGTCATGGTACTGTATGTTCGTATGTATATGTTTGCAATTTGTGCATATGTTATGGGTCAAATAAAGCATGCACAACTTCAACAAGCTCCGTGTGATTTCAGACAAACCTGTGGTCGCTTCCCCTAACAGCAAGTAGCATCATGACATAAAGTGAGATTCCTCACTTCAGCCAAGATAAAGGGGCAATGGTTGCCTGGTGTGCAGGCAGGCAGATCTGTGAAACATCTGGTTGTGGAGAGGAGGAAGACCCAGAGGCTTCACTTACTGACGACACACTGGGGACAGAATCAGTGATGTGGTGGGACAAACTCTAAGAAACGCATGAAGGAAACCTGTGAAATAGACATGATGGTAGAAAGACACTCTGCATGTGAACATTCTCATACCGTTCACCATAACTTGTACATCTATCCTGAATTTGTGTTGAAAAAAAATGCAGTACTGAGTATGTGTTCTCATTTGATTAATAGCAAAACCATTGTATTAAAACAGTTTGTGTGTTTTATGAACAGATAATTAGAGATAAAAGTGTAATTTCATTGAATTCCATCATCTCCTGCCATTCTCCCCCACTCTCGGCTGTTCACCCCTGCCCTTTCGAGGTCTCTCTTTCACCCCTGCCCTTTCGAGGTCTCTCTTTCACCCCTGCCCTTTCGAGGTCTCTCTTTCACCCCTGCCCTTTCGAGGTCTCTCTTTCACCCCTGCCCTTTCGAGGTCTCTCTTTCACCCCTGCCCTTTCGAGATTTCTTTTAATACTATTCCTCCATCTTAATTTCGGCCTTCCTCTTATCCCACTACCACTCTCTTCTGTCCCTCATGCTATCGTGGTCACTCTCGTCAATCATTCTCTGTATGTGTCCTGCCAATTGCAGTCTGCTCCCCGCTGCCTTCGTTTTAAGGTGTTAATTTCTTAATTCCAATCTTCTCTCAATTCCTCCATTTTCCTTATGTGTTATATATTCTGTTGACATACATAATTAAGCGCATACATACATCATGTGATACGCTTGCTGTGCAGGAACACTGGTTTCTGAAAGAGCTTGCATAGCTTTCCTTTAACTCTGACTTCAACGCTAGGTGAATTAACTAGGGTTGATTAACTCTTTGTCGCAATATACACACATTGTTTTATCATTACAAAAAACTGACGAAACAGGCTATAAAATCGTGACATGGATGCACAGTAGCCACCTAGCGGGTGTGCATAGTAACAAGATTTCATAGTTTCGAAATTGTTCGCGAGATGGTGCCACATATCATCGAACACTCCAAAACAAGATGCGCTAACTATAATAAAGTATATTTTAATAACACGAACTTGGCTGATAATAAACATTACTAACTTTGTTAGAATATTTCGCCAAAAACAGCGCTGGAAAAATTCTTTTACTAGTCATAATATGTATTATAATAACTATTTCAGACCTGGAGGCTTATTAATATCTTCCTATACGATATTAGTTTGAAGCTTCACAACACAAGGAAGTAAACGACGACGAATTGGCCAGATAAGTAACATGTGGCAAGATATGAAAGTCGTTTGGCAAATATTACACGCAATCGCAATGGTTGTATTTAAAAACAATGCCAGCAGCCATGGCATTGTATCTACTGCTAGCTGTTTACATAATATGTTTGTGTTTTATGGAATCGTTTTGGGTGAATGCACATGTATCAGTGGAAACAGTAATCTATACATCGTTGTGTTGAAATAAACTTCATATATATATATATATATATATATATATATATATATATATATATATATATATATATATATATATATATATATATATATTCATATTATTTCTAAGGGGCATTGGATTGAACATGCCTGTGAAATCCCAGACCCACGAGAGAAGAGACCGCACTGGGCTCAGCCTGCGCTCGTGGAACCAACAAGAACAGAACATCGGCGTGCAGCAGAGTTACGCCCCTCCTGTCGTGACTAGATACAAACTTTTACCTGTTGATCACGTTGAGAGAGCAAACAAATTGCCAGCCAGATGTTTAAAAAAATTATGGCCGTACAACATTTTAATTGCTGAAGTTGGAACTGTTGTTTTAATGATATTTACTACGCAATCAACGATGACCCTCATAACGAATTCCTGTATTCCATAAGAAAATGATCTGTGATTGTGTTTAAGATGTTTGAGTATATAACTAAACATCCATTGACTTACCACAATATTGTTTCAGGTGCCCCAAACCCGATCACCCTAATTGTCACCCATGACATTTAGGCACCCCCATGATTGTCGGCTAACCGCATCCATCCAACTGCATCCTGTTTAACCCCACTTAGTGTCCTGGCCTCGTCAGCGTACTTAGTGTCCTTGCCTCGTCAGCGTACTTAGTGTCCTTGCCTCGTCAGCGTACTTAGTGTCCTTGCCTCGTTAGCGTACTTTGTGTCCTTGCCTCGTCAGCGTACTTAGTGTCCTTGCCTCGTCAGCGTACTCGTCTATATGTTGACGATTTGAATTGTAAACCAACTTCAGAGTCTAACCTGTTGTTCTATGCGCTGCTGAGTTCGTGTTCCCGAGGATTTCGGCGCTGTAACAGAGTTCTTGTTGTATCGTATCGTATCATATCGTATCGTATCGTATCGTATCGTATCGTATCGTATCGTATATCGTAATGTGCGGTGCGGTATGGTCTGGTATTCTACTGCACAACTGACGACGTAGAAGAATACGGTAGTTCACTACAGGCCTACGTCAGGATGTCAGTTGTTTGTAAGGTCGGATAAATCGAAACTCCTACTTACAGACACGGAGTACGATGGCTTTCCTAATTGGCGACCATTATAATGTTGATTGTACAAAATTTAACAGTATAAACTCTTGCCATCCACACATATTGTAAGCTGGGTAACACACAGCAAGTTTCATATCAATCCTGTCACTCTACTAATCCCGTCACAAGCATACATGCCCTCAATAGTGTCTCAGTTTCTTCAAAATAGTACATCTCGTGGCAATCACCACCGAAGTACATCCACATTTAAAAAGCATCCTCATATACAGCGCCACGTCATCGCCAACGAGCCAACACGTCAATCTGCAACAAACCTTGCGCCTGGGTAAATTTTTCGGAAGCATGTAGTGGAAGTGAATGGTATGTAAATATTGATGCTTGATGGCGCTGTTGAAGAGTCAAAACAATGGATTGTAAACAATGGAATGATTCCT
Organism: Lamellibrachia columna; assembly: GCA_963662155.1. Taxonomy (NCBI): domain Eukaryota; kingdom Metazoa; phylum Annelida; class Polychaeta; order Sabellida; family Siboglinidae; genus Lamellibrachia; species Lamellibrachia columna. The sequence continues at coordinate 30,042,371 of OY759262.1, forward strand.
CGACATATATGTTCATGTAAATCAAAATGGACTTCCATTGTTTTGACTCTTCAACAGTGAGAAGGACTAGGGGACACGAAGTACGTTCGTTAAAGAAGAACTAGGGGACACGAAGTACGTTCGTTAAAGAAGAACTAGGGGACACGAAGTACGTTCGTTAAAGAAGAACTAGGGGACACGAAGTACGTTCGTTAAAGAAGGACTAGGGGACACGAAGTACGTTCGTTAAAGAAGAACTAGGGGACACGAAGTACGTTCGTTAAAGAAGGACTAGGGGACACGAAGTACGTTCGTTAAAGAAGGACTAGGGGACACGAAGTACGTTCGTTAAAGAAGAACTAGGGGACACGAAGTACGTTCGTTAAAGAAGAACTAGGGGACACGAAGTACGTTCGTTAAAGAAGGACTAGGGGACACGAAGTACGTTCGTTAAAGAAGGACTAGGGGACACGAAGTACGTTCGTTAAAGAAGAACTAGGGGACACGAAGTACGTTCGTTAAAGAAGAACTAGGGACACGAAGTACGTTCGTTAAAGAAGGACTAGGGGACACGAAGTACGTTCGTTAAAGAAGAACTAGGGGACACGAAGTACGTTCGTTAAAGAAGAACTAGGGGACACGAAGTACGTTCGTTAAAAACAAAATTGTCAAATATCTCTGAAGGAGTGTACTTGTCCACTTGCCACCTGGATGTTTGCCTTGGATGGCAATCTTATTAATTCTTGTTTGTTTGTTTGTTTGTTTGTTTGTTTGTTTGTTTGTTTGTTTGCTTGTTTGTTTTTTAAGTGCGTTCTAATTTCTGCAAGCCCGTCGAATGCGTGTCGTTTTGTTCCGTGTCAATTTGTGTCATCATTACCCCGCCTATGTTGCTGTACCGTGCTGTCTCTTGTTCCACTTGGGCTGCTGTCACATTGACCTTTCTGTCTCGTTCTGACAAGTTTCACGTCGTTCCACTAAAGCTCCCTTCGCTTATCATCCATGATCGTCGCGCTTCTTTTTCCTGCTGCAACCTTTCATCGTTTACTATGCACTTTATCCCGGGTGTCTTCTCCCTATGCACTCGTCCCTTTGCGCTTCACTTTCCCACCGCACCGTCCCAAGATCAGTCTTTCCCCGTGGCGTGCGTCGTGACCCACGTCTCCTTCAATTAGACGCTGTCAAATCAAACGCATCACCAAACGATAACATAACGCCAGACTCGGCGTAAAATCTTCTTGCGTTTCTCGGATCCGTACAGCTCGCTGATCGTTGGGTGACAAATTGACGGCAACTGGTTGTGACTAGTCGGTCGGTCGGTCGGTCGGTCGGTCGGTCGGTCGGTCGGTCGGTCGGTCGGTCGGTCGGTCGGGTCGGTCGGTCGGTCGGTCGGTCGGTCGGTCGGTCGGTCGGTCGGTCGGTCGGTCGGTCGGTCGGTCGGTCGGTCGGTCGGTCGGTCGGTCGGTCGGTCGGTCGGTCGGTCGGTCGGTCGGTCGGTCGGTCGGTCGGTCGGTCGGTCGGTCGGTCGGTCGGTCGTTCGGTCGGTCGGTCGGTCGGTCGGTCGGTCGGTCGGTCGGTCGGTCGGTCGGTCGGTCGTCGGTCGGTCGGTCGGTCGGTCGGTCGGTCGGTCGGTCGGTCGGTCGGTCGGTCGGTCGGTCGGTCGGTCGGTCGGTCGGTTCGGTCGGTCGGTCGGTCGGTCGGTCGGTCGGTCGGTCGGTCGGGTCGGTCGGTCGGTCGGTCGGTCGGTCGGTCGGTCGGTCGGTCGGTCGGTCGGTCGGTCGGTCGGTCGGTCGTCGGTCGGTCGGTCGGTCGGTCGGTCGGTCGGTCGGTCGGTCGAGCTGGAAAATGCTCCTACATACAAGATGCTCCCATAGTGCCCCCCCCCCCACCCCCGTCAAATAAAAACAGCTACATCACGTCTTTAGGGGCAAGTGATCCGTCACTGACGCCGACTGCCAGGCAATCACTAAACATTTAAACGCTCAAAAATGGCTATTTCAGCTTTACTGAAATCTTACAGATTAACAGAATGTGTGAACTATTGTTAAATTCCCTTTTTTTTACCCCGTGTTAACTAAACAAACACCACAACATTGATTAATTGACAATTTACACGCGCTCGACTCAGCGTCCACCCGATCCGTCAGACGCTGCAAGTGGCCCGCCCGTCTTGCCCAGAGGCCAGTCTCATTGAGCAGCTGTCCACCGCGGCAACGCGAGCCGCCGTTTGTTTATTTGTTTACATCAAACAATGTCAGGGGCCAGTCATTCGTGTCAGGCGGGCGAGACGGGAGCGTCCTGTTTCACAATACACGGACACTGAGCTGTATAAATGTGTAGACAAAGTTAGTGGACATAATATTGTACAGAATATAGAACCTATCTGCACATATGTATATATATATATATATATATATATATATATATATATATATATATATATATATATATATATATATATATATATATATATATATATATAATATTATATATATATATATATATACAAAACTGGGTGCGTGCGTGCGTGCGTGCGTGCGTACGTGCGTGCGTACGTGCGTGCGTTCGTGCATGGATGCGTGCGTGCTTGTGTGCGTGAGTGCGCGCGTGCGTGCGTTGCAGAATAGTGGTCTATGCGATTCGGGAATATGATCAATAGTAGCAGCATACACTGTATATTTGTGTTACAACAACTCCAGGTCTGCGAGCCGACAGTCTCGTCTGCCTCTTCAATGTAATTGAGGAAACATTGTGTGCTCGTTCGGCTTTTTGGTAAATACGTACGCTTGCACGCTAAACATTTTGGAATCCCGATAAGCCGGTAGCTGCCTCGTCCACTTGCCATCTTGAGCTTGTAGTTTTGGATGGCAATGTTGCTAAAACTTGCAAACACGGGCACAACACCGCTCCTCCGAGCTTTTGGTGATTTCACACAAACAATATGAACGTCTGGAAAAATTCTACACAGTGACGACAAACCAACAACGAAGACGACGTCAACCGATGCGGTCGACGTGGCCGCGTCCCCGGGCCGCGACGCTGTGCCACACTCGACCGACGCCGCGTCAAGGCTCGCCTCGGCCTGCTGCAAGTCGGGGTCTGCTTCGTGTCTCGCTCGCCGGCGACATCCGCGCCCGGGAGAGACGCGCTAACAGGTCGCCACCGTCAGCGGCTGTTACACCGACGTGTCAAGTCGATAGCGGATATCGCCGATAACCCCGCCTTTGTGGCAATCAGTCGGCAAGGCCCTTCATTAACCCCGGCCCTGTATCGATGTCGGGTAGCGGGTGCCATGGGGGTTCTGCGGGGGTGAGACATCCCTGATGCCACCAGACGACGGGGCGAGCGCTCGGCGGGCGGGGCCGGGACGAATGGCAACTTCGTTCGATTAAATGGGAGCGTGCTACTTATTAAATGGGAGCATGATACTTATTAAATGGGAGCTTGCTACTTATTAAATGGGAGCTTGCTACTTGTTAAATGGGAGCATGCTACTTATTAAATGGGAGCTTGCTACTTATTAAATGGGAGCTTGCTACTTATTAAATGGGAGCGTGCTACTTATTAAATGGGAGCATGATACTTATTAAATGGGAGCTTGCTACTTATTAAATGGGAGCTTGCTACTTGTTAAATGGGAGCATGCTACTTATTAAATGGGAGCTTGCTACTTATTAAATGGGAGCTTGCTACTTGTTAAATGGAGCATGCTACTTATTAAATGGGAGCTTGCTACTTGTTAAATGGGAGCATGCTACTTATTAAATGGGAGCATGCTACTTATTAAATGGGAGCTTGCTACTTGTTAAATGGGAGCATGCTACTTATTAATGCAAGTGAAAAGGTTTAATTTTCATATTCGTAGGATCAGTTATATCCGATAAGTTGAGATTGTATTATCAATCTCTACATCCTACATGAAAGTCGGTGATATTAAAAGTTCACATACACATTTAGCCTCGTCTTAGCAAAAGTTTGATGTCACTGAATAGGGAGTGGAAATGTTGCATGACACTTAATACATACGTATGAACCTATCTTATTTTGAACAATTATATATGTGAATATTGCGAAGGCAGTATACATTCGTCGGTAAACGCACGCGCACACGCTCGCACGCATACACACATGACACTACATGACACTACATGACACGTGCAGGCGCATTTAATGTATTAAAATAATAAGTAAGATTAAGTTAAGAAAGAAATCCACCCACATATCATAAATCGTACACCTTGCGAAAATCGCAATAATAATGATGATAATAATAACAGTTCTTTGATGCACCACTGTCTAGTTTACGTTAATTACTGCGCGAACAAACTAAAAGTTAATTAATAAATATATATATATATAATATATATATATATATATATATATATTATATATATATATATATATATATATATATATATATATATATAGTAATTAATTTAAAAAAACATCATAGCAGAAAAGTATATAAAGTCCTCGACGACAATCATTATAGTCCATAAAAAATTTAAATAAATGAAAACAATAAATCAATAAATTATTAATTAAGACAATCGTTATAATCAATGCAATGCATTTACCTTCCAAGAAAGTTTAACATCAACATGATATCGACCAGCCACCGTCGCCCCGTTGTAACACGCGACATCGGTTTACGCTGGCGAAGCGATGAAATGTGCCTGCGGCGTTAGGCGGCGTCCTGTTGTTTACATCGATGTTGTTTACTCAATCTCATACTTAATAGGATTACGTAGACATTGCTATCGTTTGCTTCTTTATTAGCATTTGACGTAACGATGTGACCGCCATTGCAGTTGACGCTTATCTATACGCATGGTGTATAATACGGTTATAATAGTTGTATTATGAATGAAAGTGTTACTGTGTTGAAACACACGGACAACGTTAGAAAGTGTTACTGGTGTTCCAACACACGGACAACGTTAGAAAGTGTTACTGGTGTTCCAACACACGGACAACGTTAGAAAGAGTTACTGGTGTTCCAACACACGGACAACGTTAGAAAGAGTTACTGGTGTTCCAACACACGGACAACGTTATAAAGTGTTACTGGTGTTCCAACACACGGACAACGTTAGAAAGTGTTACTGGTGTTCCAACACACGGACAACGTTAGAAAGTGTTACTGGTGTTTCAACACACGGACAACTTTAGAAAGTGTTACTGGTGTTCCAACACACGGACAACGTTAGAAAATGTTACTGGTTTTCCAACACACGGACAACGTTAGAAAGTGTTACTGGTGTTCAAACACACGGACAATGTTAGAAAGTGTTACTGGTGTTCAAACACACGGACAAAGTTAGAAAGTGTTACTGGTGTTCAAACATACGGACAACGTTAGAAAGTGTTACTGGTGTTCAAACACACGGACAACGTCAGAAAGTGTTACTGATGTTCAAACACACGGACAACGTTAGAAAAAGTCACACCTCGTTTTCCAGGAACATATATGCAAAACGAAATGACCAACGAGAATAACGGACAACGTTAGAAAGTGTTACTGGTGTTCAAACACACGGACAACGTAAGAACGTGTTACTTGTGTTTAAACACACGGACAATGTTAGAAAGTGTTACTGGTGTTCAAACACACGGACAACGTTAGAAAGTGTTACTGGTGTTCAAACACACGGACAACGTTAGAAAATGTTACTGGTGTTCAAACACACGGACAACGTTAGAAAAAGTCACACCGCGTTTTCCAGGAACATATATACAAAACGAAATGACCAACGAGAATAACTTGTATTTTAACACCATTACACTATGTATGCAGCAAAATTAATTATACCACATATGGAGTATGCATATTTTGTCGTGTATAATTGCATACTATTTGACTAAATCGTCTTGCACCTGATGCCTTTGAAGCAGCTAGATTATCGCCAGTGAACTGATGGTGAAGTGCTTTGAACTTTGTCACATTTAGCTCGTGTTTCAATATTTTTTTAATGTTTTTTTCAACGTTTCACGCTTAATATAAAGGCTAACTAACTGATCTAGGGACGAGAGCCAGAACCCGAGAAGATCCTATAATCCCTTCTGCGCTATACGTTTACCAAAGGGACCTGTGTAGATTTCGAATATTACTTTCCTCGTAAACGTTAACTGCTTCGTCTTCGGTTGCCCGTTTTTTTCTCACTGTGGTCGTGTTCAGCCAATTACAGAGTTTTACTACTTAAGATATTTGGCAGTCGATCTGTGTCAATCTCCATGGTAACATCAACTGCGCTTCTCGGCTCCCAAACAAGCCCTGTCTTTTCTAAGAAAACTTTCACAGGGAAATGGCAGCAGGCGAAATCGCAGTGGATAAAATCCAATCGGAGAAAGTCACTGGAGACAAAATCGCAGTGTACAACATCCCACCCAGTACAAAGAGAATAACATCCCGATAACAACATCCCACCCAGTACAAAGAGACTAACATTCCGATAACAACATCCCACCCAGTACAAAGAGAATAACATCCCGATAACAACATCCCACCCAGTACAAAGAGAATAACATCCCGATAACAACATCCCACCCAGTGCAAAGAGAATAACATCCCGATAACAACATCCCACCCAGTACAAAGAGAATAACATCCCGATAACAACATCCCACCCAGTACAAAGAGAATAACATCCCGATAACAACATCCCACCCAGTACAAAGAGAATAACATTCCGATAACAATGTCCGGTATACTGCGAATCTAAGCAGACATCCACACTGCACGTAATTCGACTAATTATCCAACTCGTTTTTGAAGGTTTCCAGCTAGAATTGCTAAATGAGGAAACATGACAATTTAAATTGACAAAACACAACTAATGCGACTACTTTTAATGTTATCGTCGGTGTGTCGTATGTTCCCAGCTTCCCAGGCGTGTGCCCCCTTTGACATGGAATTTTGTCATTTGAGATTCTGCATACTGGAATTTTATCCGGTGGTTTTTGACAAAGTGGTTGACTCAACTAGGACATTGTTCGCTCATATTTTGTCCTACCAGGACTAATCAGATATAATGGACACGTGGCTACCAGGGCATATAGCCGTAATAATAAAGCTATATATTTACGAGAAAATAAACAAATATAAGCTGCGAACCGGCGTTACTGCAGTCCGAATCAACTGGTTTAAACCACATTTACGAGAGTGGATGAGCAACACTGACGAGGTAATTAAGCAATGACAACCCACGTGACGTGATTGTCTAACTACGTAAACGACGCATCTTAAGCCCGGCATACACGTCACGGCATACCACGTCACGGCATACACGTCACGGCATACACGTCACGGCATACACGTCACTTTTTGAATCGCCGACGAGTTTGCCGTGACGTGTATGCACTCTCACGACGCGATGTTTGATATTAAAGACAAGTTGTCGGGGACAAATCGTCGCCGACGAGTCGTGTCGTGACGTGTAGGCTGGTACACCCTCGTCGGCGACAGGTTTTCTGCCTCCTGAAAAGTGTTGAGGCTCTTGGCCAATCAGGAGGCTCATCATATAACGGGACCGTCTGTAGAAAACTCAAAATGGCGCAGTTTGAGTGGAACGTTGAACACGAGGAAAAGCTAATTGATTGGTGGCAGGAGAGGCCCTGCTTGTGACTCGAGTTCAACAGCGTACAATAATCGAGAACAAAAAGTAAAGGCTTGGGATGAAATGGCCATAGGGTTGGAACGTCCAGGTAAGTGACAATCTTAATATATAGATCTAGAGATCTGCGGCTGTACGGCGTCGGGGTACGTGCGTGTAACGTCTGGGTACGTGCGTGTAACGTCGGGGGGTACGTGCGTGTAACTTCGGGGTACGTGCGTGTAACGTCGGGGTACGTGCGTGTAACTTCGGGGTGCGTGCGTGTAACGTCGGGGTACGTGCGTGTAACGTCGGGGTACGTGCGTGTAACGTCGTGTAACGTGCGTGTAACGTCGGGGTACGTGCGTGTAACGTCGGGGTACTTCCCCCCCCTATAACGCGCTATGATTTTCGTAATGTTTGACCGAACCGCTGAACGTGGCAAATTGTTGTTTGTTGACGGTCCTGCCATTTTCGCGTAGTTACACAAGATTCCGCTGGGCAGTGGCAAAGGTTCCTATCACTACCACTAGGAGTGCGTGCATCAACCTATCAACGACGCGAGTCGCGTCGTGACGTGTATGACCCCCCGCAAAGGTGTCGGCGACGCATCTTGTCGCCGACAATTTGTCTCCGACGAGTCTGAGACAAATTGTCGCTGACAAGTTGTCGCGTCGTGACGTGTGTGTTAGGCTTTAGTGTAAACGTGGCTTAAATGTTTTATGGCGCTTGATAAGAGCACCCGCATGGGGTCATATTGTGATATTACAAAACATATACACTGTCTATACCTCCACATGCAATAGTTCCACCTGTTGACGTGGCTACAATAACACAATATCCTTTGTGTGAGCAACAACGACACGCCTCTTCTGTGAAACTGCCAAAACATCTCACTTTTTTTTCTTTCAAGAAACCCTTTCGAAACTCAAACACATTTTCTCACTGAAGTGTTTACGGCAGTATATTTCTATCTTTATTTAACTATGTAGGTTTATGTATGTGTCGGGTGTAGGATTATTGAAAAAAAAATTCCCAAAACAATTTTTACCAACAAGAAAACCCTGCTAATTGAGCACTTACCCAAACAGATCATACAAAGCAAGTAGCTACCGTTTTTTTATTATATTTCTTCTGTAGTCATTTAATAGCATTCCACTCCACAATTTCCGGATCTTTCTAAAATACAATTGTTTAACAATCAGGATCACGTGTGATATTACAAAACATATACACTGTCTATACCTCCGCATGCAATAGTTCCACCTGTTGACGTGGCTACAATAACACAATATCCTTTGTGTGAGTAACAACGACACGCCTCTTCTGTGAAACTGCCAAAACATCTCACTTTTCAGCGGCTGTAGAGAAACAGCAGCTCTCTCCGCGCCCGGTCCGTGAACGCCAGCCGGGGTGTCCCTCGTTTAGCATGACGAAACACGGCTGCCGTTTGACCCGAGGAAATGGGACACAATAATCGGGGGCCATTTTGAAGTTTGTAAAGTACGCGATCGATTTGTGAAACGTCAGCAATAAAAAAAACGCTTCAAAGACAGCGCAGGCGGTAATAGCGACGCTGTTAAAATTGCGCCGCAGCGCAGCGGGCCTCCAGATACGCGTATTTCGCCAGTTACATAATTGCGCGGCCGTTTGCCCCCCCGATCGTTCCGTGCGACGAATTACTCGGGGAATGTTCTTTATTAAAAACAGCCGTCGAAAACTCTCTTGTGTCGCTACTGGTATTTACACCGAACAGTTGCGCATTCCAGACAGAATCAATCCTGTTCGGCTACCCGATATCGGCTGCGTGGAACTGACGTCGCACCGCCTAGCGGTGTTGGGTGTTATTTACATCCACGCGTCGGCTCAGTGGTCGCCGTGACGACCAGTGCGACGATTCTGCAGAGGTGGCCTTTTAATGCCAATTACTTTTGTGGATTATCACGGCTTGGGGTCAAACTATAGCAGGATTCATTAGTTATGTAATATTCTTTTTATAAAGTCCCGGCTCTGTTGAGCCCCACATAGAATTATTTTTTAAACACAAAAAAGGCTCTGTTGAGCACCACATATAGGTATTTTTTAACACAAAAAGGTTCTGTTGAGCCCCACATATAACTATTTTTTAACACAAAAAGGCTCTCTTGAGCAACACATATAGCTATTTTTTAACACAAAAAAAGGCTCTCTTGAGCAACACATATAGATATTTTTTTAGCACAGAAAGACTCTGTTGAGCCCCACATATAAATATTTGTTTAACAAACTTGGTGTACACAAAACTGTACATGTTTACAAAACTGTACATGTTTACAAAATGCAATCCATGGGAGCAAATTATGTCATTCATCCGCTGGTCCACCCGATCAACATTTGACTAAACCCTGTATTTGTCCCTAAGATGTACACATACACGTGTTTGTTATTTTACCCATTTAAGAAATATTCGTTGTACTTTATGAGAACTATTTTAGTACAACGCCGTTACCCCTATGCTTGAACTTCCATTTTAGCACATTCGTCATAATAAGTTTTTCTATTGTAATGAAACAAATTACGCAAACAACGTTTGCAATATGTTGTTGAAATTGTATAAACAGCTGACATATTTAAGACCTGTCTCAACACCTTTCGTTTTGCGTCAAAAATATGTAATATCCATCGTACTAAATGAGTCACTCACACTTCGTGTAGTTTTCATTAAACGTTTTTTATCAATGGTGTCTTGTTCTATTTACAGATCCTGTTCAGGACGTCTCTTGGTTTGTATCGACTTGTTTTCCCTGCCACCATTTCCTCCACATCGTCTCTTCCAATACGTCGAATCTGTTGATGTAGTCAGAGCACGCGTAGACCTGCGTGTTCGCTGTCTTATGTATGCATAACATTCTTTTAGGGCAACGCTTTGTTTACGTCACGGCAACCTTCCCACAGCTTTATTGCCAGACGTTCCTCATGCAACTGGACAGCGTATTCTTAGTCTGCATGTCCGTCGTTTCTTATTAATTTGCAGGCAGACGTATTTGTATTTGGTTTTTTTATTGCTATTTAATTAATTGATAATTACAAACCTCATTAACAATTTCCATTGACCAACTTATTAGCATAAGGTATAAGCCAAAATATAAAATAAAGTTGCATCTGAGGATCAAATGAATAATAAATAAATGATAACTTAACCAATAAAACAACACTCTGATGAGGTGCTCTCTCTCTCTCTCTCTCTCTCTCTCTCTCTCTCTCTCTCTCTCTCTCTCTCTCTCTCTCTCTCTCTCTCTCTCTCTCTCTCTCTCTCTCTCTCTCTCTCTCTCTCTCTCGCTCTCTCTCTCTCTCTCTCTCTCTCTCTCTCTCTCTCT
>OY759262.1:30053494-30065994 GCA_963662155.1 Lamellibrachia columna
GAATTGTAGATGTCAAAACACGCTCGCAAAAAGTCGTATGCACGCACGTAAGCACGCACGCATCCACGGCATGCACGCAGGTAAGCACGCACACAGGCGCGCGCGCACACACACACGCACGCACGCACGCACGCAAGCAAGCAAGCACGCACGCACGCACGCACGCGCACACGCAACGCACACACACACGCACACACACACACACACACACACACACACACACACACACACACACACACACACACACACACACACACCACACACACACACACTACTAAACTGCGACAAAATTGCAGTGCTTGTGCAAGTGCTACATATACAAACATGAAACAACAGATTTTTGGTAGCGCCACGTAGCGTCACTCATGTGCCTGTACAGAACACACATGAAAGATGCGGGAACGTTTTTAATACACGGGTTCCATGCAGCATTGCGGTCGCACGTGAAATGCTCCCATGATAAAACATCAGGCGCAACTGTGTGAGAGAGATCGTTCAGGATAGACAGTAGAAAGATGATTATGACACTATGATGGATATACTTCACTGCCCTTTGCACTGATGGGAAGCTGACGTGCTCACGATAACGATGCCACACACAGACTAACTAAAGTAGCATACGGTGAATCTACGTCTACGTTGCAAAGGCAAACACGGAGGCGGTGAAAGTATGTTTCAGGACGCGCTTACTGTACCAGTAGCGAATACAACAGTCTGCTTTCTCTCCGTCAACAAAAGCATGGCAGCCAGGACACGAGAGGAAGCGTGGGGCCCGAAGCATCTCCTCCTCGGCGTTCAATGCACAAGGTTACCAAGACAAGAGTATCGGCGTTCAATGCACAAGGTTACCAAGACAAGAGTATCGGCGTTCAATGCACAAGGTTACCAAGACAAGAGTATCGGCGTTCAATGCACAAGGTTACCAAGACAGAGTATCGGCGTTCAATGGCACAAGGTTACGAAGACAGAGTATCGGCGTTCAATGCCCAAGGTTATCAAGACAAGAGTATCGTTCATCCTACTTCGATTTCAAGGCATAAGATTTCCAAGACAGGAGTATTTACACCCTACCTCGATTTCAGGGCACAACCTTATCAAAGACCAATCTAAAATTACTGCGAAACTTAAACTGCATAAAAAGTTTAATGCGGCCATATTATCTGCTCAGGATTCAAGAACAACGACCCACAGCTAGTAGCCCGGGACAGCTGTTAGCTCAGGGCAGAATAGTAACCCAGGACAGCTATGGTAATCCAGGCCAACCCAGGACAGCTAATCGCCAAAAAACAAACAACTAATAGCCAAAGACAGCTAGTAACCAGGGGCAGCTATATTATAGTAAGCCAGGGGCAGGTTTGTTGTTCATTGCAGCGAGTAGCCCATGGTAGCTAATAGTCCAGGACAGCTAGTTACATAGAAAAGCTATATAGTAGCCCAGCACAACTATAATATCCGAGGACTCGCTCTCTTTGCTGAACTCCCCTGTTTTGCACCGAAACTGTCTTTCATGGAAGATTCCACGAATCGGGGGACAGTTTGAAATGTATTTAATCTATACGAACCGATCCGGTGTCCCACCCCCCGGGCACGTCTACAAACGTTCAGCCCCAGACATTGCGAAACCTGACGGAGATATAGGAGGGAACATACATGCAGAGTCACAAACTACTTTACATTATAGTTATGACGTGATCCGTATGTTACGTACTGTTACTGCACGAGATACCCGCATCGCCTGGCATTTAGCGGCTCACGTAAGGCACCCACGGATGAGTATGTAAGTAGTGGGGTTAACTCGGTGCAGTCGGTGACAGCTCTCAAACACACAGTTAGCAAACGTCAGAGTCCTTCCATCTGGATACCGCCCGATATCAAGTACAATCCGCCATATGTCTCTCTTCTCGTTACGGCCACCGGCATCACTTAAAACACCCGTCCCCTTTCAGTTCTTCATGGTCGTATCAACGTGTAAAAAGAACTTGACACGTGACTGACGCATACGCCTGTGTCAAATAACCTAGGTAACAATAACACCGATCGAAAAACGTAATATCCAGCAGCAGTCCGGAGGGATAAATATTGATGTTCCATGTGATTCGTTCTGGAAACAGACATTATATCATTTGCGTTACATTTTGTATTACCGTTGTCGTTTTCGCGCTTAAAATGGCGCACGTAATAACACGTAATAACATCTTATTTAATTTATTCTAAACGTGATAGGTAGTGCGATGACGCAGGTAACTAGGAAACGTGGTAGGTAGCGTGATGACGCAGTAATAAGGAAACGTGATAGGTAGCGTGAGACGCGGGTAACAAGGAAACGTGATAGGTAGCGTGATGACGCGGTAACAAGGGAAACGTGATAGGTAGCGTGATGACGCGTTGGTAACAAGGAAAACGTCACAAATGAATGTGACTTTATATCAATATGAATATTTATATCATTGTGAATTTCGCGAAGATTTGGTGACCGTCGAGTCACGGAAAAATATCCTTTTTAACATATGTTATACTGAATAATGCAAATCATTATGGACATGTTATTTAAGTGTGTAATTTGGACCATGTTGCCCAAACGCATCCATTTTATTAAAATCCACCGTGAGTATGTATGTTTGTATGTATGTATGTATGTATGTATGTATGTATGTATGTATGTATGTATGTATGTATGTATGAATGTATGTATGTATGAATGTATGTATGTATGTATGTATGTATGTATGTATGTATGTATGTATGTATGTATGAATGATGTATGTATGTATGTATGTATGTATGTATGTATGTATGTATGTATGTATGTATGTATGTATGTATGTATGTATGTTTGATATATGTTTGTATGTTATGCTTCTCCTCCTAGACGCTTTGCATCTCGGGTGGCAACTTTCAGCACGGTCGGGCCTTCAATTTAATTTCGAAATTTACATCGATGTTATACCCTTTCTACGAACAATCGAATTACCCTTTGTAGTCATTACGCACAACTGGGCGCCACACACAATTGCATACAATTGTTGACAACGTCACGCGTGTTTTTTTATTCCACTTTACGTAATACATGGCAATGAGTCGCTAAACGTTTTGTATAACTGCACGTGTTACGTCGCATTTTCGAGAGATATTGACGCAGTTGGATATTTCCGTGATGACATTTTAATATTCTTATCGTGACAGTCACTAACGAACGTCACATATCACACCAAACGCGCTCCGCGAGAGAGAGAGTGAGAGAGAGAGAGAGAGAGAGAGAGAGAGAGAGACAGGCAGACAGGCAGACAGGCAGACAGGCAGAGGCAGAGGCAGAGGCAGAGGCAGAGGCAGAGGCAGAGGCAGAGCAGAGGCAAGAGGCAGAGGCAGAGGCAGAGGCAGAGGCAGAGGCAGAGGCAGAGGCAGAGGCAGAGGCAGGAGCAGAGGCAGAGGCAGAGGCAGAGGCAGAGGCAGAGGCAGAGCAGAGGCAGAGGCAGAGGCAGAGCAGAGGCAGAGACAGAGACAGAGACAGAGACAGAGACAGAGACAGAGGACAGAGACAGAGACAGAGACAGAGACAGAGACAGAGACAGAGACAGAGACAGAGACAGAGAGAGAGAGAGAGAGAAGAGAGAGAGAGCAGAGAAGAGAGAGAGATGAGAGAGAGAGAAGAGAGAGAGAGAGAGAGAGAGGAGAGAGAGAGAGAAGAGAGAGAGAGAGGAGAGAGAGAGAGAGAGAGAGAGAAGAGTTGAGAGAGAGATGAGAGAGAGAGAGAGAGAGAGAGAGAGAGAGAGAGAGAGGAAAACATTTCGACTCTATATATGCACAGGGCGGTAACGTCTTAACCGTATCGTAACAGTAAATATTATTGCATACCCACGTTATTATCCGACTCGCCAAGGTTCTCGAGGCGCTGAATGAAACGGCATAACAGTCGGGCGGTTTTCCATCGGCTCGTTCTCTTTAGTCGCACGTTATCAGTGCCACATGTCGGCGTCGGGGCTGAAATCAAAGCAGCCCTCGGGCCGCTGATTGACTGCATATGCCAACAAGAGCGGATAAAAACGCCGATCTGCATCGAATGAAAGTCAAAGATTCGAGGCACGACGCCCTCTGAACCGCCATTTGATCATAATCCGCGATCAATTACAATTTTGTCAAGAACATTCGCGATTACATCCGCTTCGTTTTTATTCTGGCGTTTCTGAATAACTGCTTTTTGTGTACCGAATGTGTGAACAAACAAGCCTGCTAGCGATTATATTGTAATAAATATACGCATATGTACCACACTATAAAAATGACACATATTCACGTACGCACGCATGCACGCATGCACGCACGCATGCACGCACATTATAAGTAATCAAGTACCAACAAATGTAGTCTGTACATTTCAATATATTTGCATAATCAATACAAAATACATATAAAATACAATAACTCATATTTGTGGTTATGCAACAATACATTCGGAGACGTCATGTCGGTCAAACAAGCAAACCGCCGTAGCGTAAACACATAAAAAAGGGGGCGAAAACATGAGTCAGAAAATCCACTTTAGTTAAACATCGGCAGCTTGAGACTAATTGCTGTCGACGAAAGCATTGGGGAAGGAGAAATGTGCTTCTTTTTTCACGGGTTCCGTTAATTGGTCAGTGTGATAAGTTTCCGTCAAGCACGTTGTTGACAGAAACACTCATAAAAAATGAATATTAGTTAACACATTAATTAGTAGTTCACATGCTAAATTGGTTGTGTCGTTGCATTACATTTGTATATAATGCATTTCGCGGGGTATCGTACTGTGTTGTATACCGGTAGATAATGGGTATTGTATTGTATTGTATTGTATTGTATTGTATTGTATTGTATTGTATTGTATTGCATTGTATTGTATTGTATACTGCTGAAGCCGAGACACGTCGTGTTTACTCTTACTTCGTAGGCGTAGGACTCTGACTTGATCCGGGCGGCAGAAGTAACAGTCCCCATTGCTACGTGTTCGGACCACACTAGGACTCTGACTTGATCCGGGCTGCAGAAGTAACAGTCCCCATTGCTACGTGTTCGGACCACACTAGGACTCTGACTTGATCCGGGCGGCAGAAGTAACAGTCCCCATTGCTACGTGTTCGGACCACACTAGGACTCTGACTTGATCCGGGCGGCAGAAGTAACAGTCCCCATTGCTACGTGTTCGGACCACACTAGGACACTGACTTGATCCGGGCGGCAGAAGTAACAGTCCCCATTGCTACGTGTTCGGGCCACACTATTACCAAAGACCAAACTTGAAAGGATCATTAAATCGGTAACTGACTTAGTGAAATGTCTACCCAGATCCGCCCTGAATCACACTAAATTAAATTAATAATAGCAGAGCCAGCAGAACTTCTAAAAATCAACAGCTGTCGGATGGCTATCAGCGCTGCTTAAACCACAACTGGCTGTTAAATCACGGCTAGTTCGCCTCGCAAAACTGCACCGAAAGAGTGTCCAGAAATTCCAACAGCCACATTTGATGGCGTTTGTTGCCTCTGTACGTGCTCATGGTAAACTTCTAAGTACCCTGTGTACTGCACAGATGTTTGCAGTCATAGAGCAGAGACGCCATACCTCGCAGGAACATCTTTCTTTGAAATACTGATCTTTCGCGCGAACGAGGAAGTCGCTGTTTGCGTTCCTCTCGAGTCGGTCGCCGGGGTCCTGAAGCGTGCTGCGAGCTTATGACTGTACCGACATGTCTGGCTTGTGTCTAACTCAACAATCTCGAGCTAGGAACGTAGTCTTCTTTTATTTGAGCATCCACTTGTCCGGAGCTCGTGATGACCGGAAGTCTGTAGACATGTTGTTGTCCGGACATGTTGTTTCTACTGACCCGTGTTGGCACAGCTGCGGGATTTGTGAGTCATAGTGTGTACATAGTGTGTACATAGTGTGTACATAGTGTGTACATTGCCTATGTTTGTTTACTTTCTATTGATAAATTCATGATATTTCACAAGATTAAGACGAACGATTTCTGTAAAATAAAAACCCGTGTAATATGTTTTGCACGCAATATATATATATATATATATATATATATATATATATATATATATATATATATATATATATATATATATATATATATATATATATATATATATATATATATGTACACGAAGAAAGGTTGGTCGACCAAAGACTACGTGGCGATCAACTGTTGAAAACGAATATATATACATATATATACATATATATATAGTTATATATTTATATATATATACATATATATATATTTATATATATATATATATATATATATATATTATATATATATATATATATATATATATATATATATATATATATATATATATATATTTATTTATATATATTTATATATATAACATATATATATATATATTATTTATATAATATATATATACATATACATATACATATTATATATATATATATATATATATATATATATATATATATATATATATATATATATATATGATATATTTATATTATATATTTATATATATATATATAATATATATATATACATATATATATATATATATATACATATATATATATATATATATATATATATATATATATATATATATAACATATATATACATATATATATATATATATATATATATATATATATATATATATATATATATAACATATATATATATATATATATATATATATATATATATATATATATATATATATATATATATATATATATATATATATATATATACGACACATCAGCATAAATGACAGCAAATTTCCTGATTTGAATGCACATTTTATAAAGGAATCCATTAATTTTTTTTTTTTCCAATAAAGATGTTCCGGTGTGGCACTCAAAGTGACGTTCTCTGGGTGTATCCTGTCCACTGTGACGTCGAGCCACCCAGGTGACGATATGTAACACTGGGTAGTGTGAACTTACGGAAGCGGTCGCGTACACATCGTCTCCACACCGACATCGATACGTTCAGTCACGTACACATCGTCTCCACACCGACATCGACACGTTCAGTCGCTGACACAAACAACGTCCGGACCGCTCTGACGAACGTCGGTGTCGTTCTCCGTAAATTAAATCAAATTGCATTTCCTGGGTCGTTTAAAATACTGTCTGCAGCGCCGAGCGAGACTTACATAATCTGTTGTCGACCTATCTGTATTAGCCAGACGTGTGTAGATCACGGGTCGCTGGGGGTTTTTACCCTCGGTGTACTATTCCGCCGATCGTGACAAATCTCGACTCCCCAATAGATGTGCACCAGCGGTGGCGAGCGTTCATTTCCTCTGCGGTACGCGGCGCGCGTCGTATTACGTGATTACGGACGGGAATACCAAACATTCAAATTGGATGTCCATCTTGATTTTGAACACGTTGCGTCGTGTTGAATAGTGTGTACGTTGGTCACGTTTTGTATGTGGTTCTCGTGCACGAGTTTCTGTAAACTACGGCATTTTCTTAAACATGTGTTCTTGTTTGTCGCGTTTCGTCAGATACCGCAATCATAACGCGCAGAAGAATAATTGTTTGGATTGCATCTGTATTGCTTGAAATTTAAAGGTACACAGTCTTATCATATTTATCATAAAAGTATCTGTTCCAACACCTTGACCGTCTTGAAAGTGCAATTTACTTAACCACGTTTTAAAACATACAATTTTACCGTTATAAAAACTATGTATATGAATATCGGCCTTCGTGTTCAACAAGCAATGTAAACAAGATTTTTGAATCGAGATATTTAAATTAAACAGATAACTGTCAAGTTATATTAACAAACAGTGGTTAGTTAAAACTTATTTGGGCGGACACATTTTCTGATCGTCGCAAAATCATCTTATAGAGTATAAACTATATATATATATATATATATATATATATATATATATATATATATATATATATATATATATATATATATATATTCTAATAAACTACTGACCGCCCAAATGTTTCTAAGTGAAGTAGAAGAACATTTTGAAATCAACACTTCGATGTTTACAAAACTCGACCTCGCTGGAAGAGGAATTCCATATTTTTTCTGGTAAGCAGCCGATGTGTTGGGTCCGTCTAAGCCAGGGAATACTGCAATCATCTTACTACGAACTGTTTTGTGTATACGGCTAAAATGTACTAGTATTTACTACCTTACCTTTCTATCTATAGCAATAGTTGTTTTAGAAATCGTTGACCTCATCTGGTTTTGCCCACATTAACGCGGTCGGAGGAATAATCCCCGCCTCCTCTGTAGCCGGTGAACACCGGTTTCGCGGTGTCACAGATTTCGACCGTTTTCGGCAAGATACAAACACACGTTTCGGGCTTATTAGTGTTTGGGCGGGCTGCATACATTGATCGTATTGATTCTAGTGTCAAGAACATCATAGTAATAATGTTTGGGCGGGCTGCATACATTGATCGTATTGATTCTAGTGTCAAGAACATCATAGTAATAATGTTTGGGCGGGCTGCATACATTGATCGTATTGATTCTAGTGTCAAGAACATCATAGTAATAATGTTTGGGCGGGCTGCATACATTGATCGTATTGATTCTAGTGTCAAGAACATCATAGTAATAATGTTTGGGCGGGCTGCATACATTGATCGTATTGATTCTAGTGTCAAGAACATCATAGTAATAATGTTTGGGCGGGCTGCATACATTGATCGTATTGATTCTAGTGTCAAGAACATCATAGTAATATATAATATGAAAGTCCACGAAAAAGTTGTTGTAAACAGGACAAGTCGATAGAAACAAATGTACACTTTTTATTACAAAAATAATACATTCACATTACAAAGAGCAATGACATCATCACGACGCCGTGAATTACATTTACTCTACAATTCCTACATGATGCGCAGTCAACCGTGAGACTGATCAAGTCGATTACCCCTGACTGTTATAGGCACCTACCCAAACATAACACATCTCTCGAATACAAGCAACATGAAATATATATACAACATATTTTAATCACAGATTTAAATTTGTGAATTACTTGGGATGTTATTCAAAATAAAACAAGCTTCCCGTTACGACATCGACTTGAAGCAGGTGCTCAGAAAGGTCAGGAATAGAAGTAAAGGAACGAGTCTTTAAATATATCTGTCGAAGTTCGCAAAGACGGAAAAGGGACGTCGCTTAGTTTTATATATACGGACAGGCAAATCACCTCCATCTCAATAGCCAAGACACCATCGAATAACAAACAAGTAATCATTTGGAGTGTATTTAACGCACGAACGACGTAGATCGAGCTTCGTATAGTACTAAAACAACTTCAGTTGGCCTATGTATATATCACTAAGTCTTAATCTCATTCCCAGTATAAACTCCCAATTGCTGGCTAACCACATTTGCCAGCGTAAATGTTGCAATAAGACTCATTCAACGATGAAGAATGTGATACTTCCAATATACATCACATCAATGTGATGTATCTCGGAAGTTTACAGGGATATGAACAAACCGATTGATGGTCTTCTCCAACCGTAGCCATCGCTTTGGAAAATGCAGCGTCAATGGTACATTTATCTTCTTAAAGAACATTCAAACCGAAGTCACGATATTATAATTTACCACAAATACAAATGAAACGTCAAGGCCCTAAAGTGGCGTGGCTCAACCCAACGTCTTCAGTTACCTACGATGGAAGGAGACAGCCAATTTCAAGGCGCGAGGGTAATTCATCCCTGACACCCGATGACTTACGACGTTTAGAATTTTAGAACTTTATTTTTATTATGCACATTTTAGCACATATTACTCACTGTAAACACCCTTGAACAGAGTTGTACTCTGGATATGAGTGTAAAAATAAAGTGCATTATTATTATTATTATTATTATTAGAAGGCTAGGATAATATTATTTGACGACGCACTCGTAACATTTTAGAAAATATGTCACACGTTATACATGGATGTTTAAGATGCATTGTGTAAACAGGCAATATAACTATTCGCTATTCCGTGGTGATCCCGTGGTGATCCCATGGTGATCCCGTGGAATGATCCCCTTACATAAACCGAGTAACGTTTTGTTCGAAAGATATTAAACATACACTTATCTCTGGGAAGACTTCAGTTATCAGTGACATGACCTAACAGCATACAATAGATGAGAAAATTGTTGGACTCTCGATAGGCCAATGGCTTCCTTGTCCACTTGCCATCTGGAACTTGTTGTTTGGGGTGGCAATCTTGTTTTAAATCTTGTTAAATCATACACAAGTCACCCTTGAACAGTGAGCTGGAGCGGTTGCCATAATCCATTGATAATTTAGACGTATTTTTTTATAAATAGGTGATAATTTGTTCATGCCAATAAATGCCACCTGCATGAACGCTGATTTCGGTTATATTCTAAGAGTTTGCCCGTTGTCATGACGACGAGATCGTTGTCGTGTTTTAATTGCGTGGCTCGCTATCTGCTCGATGCAAGTGCAACGATTGTCTTGCTTGCAGAATCTAATAAAGGCCACTTGTCGGAGTTAGCCAGTCAGACATTTGCAGTTTAACTGAACATGATAAACATCTGTACAAACACTACTATCGCAGCGCCTCTGTAGGTGAGACACAGAAATGCGGACTTGCGACAATCCACTTACCTTGCTAATGTCAAACATTTAAGCCCCAGTAACTACGTTGTTCATACGCCGCGTAAAAATATCGTTAACGTTCCTATGCATTGTCTATCACGTGACGTGATTGCCGGATCGCTGACGTCATTGTCCGTACGAATCACGTGCCGCGACACGCCCTCAACTTTGGAGATACATGGCCTGCGTCATGGAAGGCGCCATGCCGCCCATGGAACGGTAGTAGTTATAGCTCTGGTTATACGCCATGTTGATGTTCTGTCCGTAGTTGTTGTACATCTGTCCGGGCGGACAGCCGAGGTCTCCGCCACCGCCACCCGGAGGTCCCCCACAGCCGGGCGGCTGCATGCACGCGGCCGCGACGGGCGACCGCAGACGGAGGATGTCGCACATGGTGTGCGCCGAAGGCCAGCCGCGCAGAGCGTTGGGCGGCATGGCCAGTCCGGCCTTGGCGGGCAGCGAGAACGTCTGCGTCGGCAGCGGGGAAGGCATGGCGGCCGAGGCTGGGGCGCCTCCGGGGACAGTCATCGGCCCCGTCGGGCACGTGTACGGGTAGAAGGAGTTGTAGAGCGTCGCCCGGTGGTCGGCCTTCGGACCGAGGTCGTAGCACGGAGCGCCGAGGTGCTGCAGCGTGCCGATCTTATTGCGGAGGATGCGACTGATGGAACTGACCGACGGAACGTTGAACTTATCACACACGCCGTCAGAGAGCAGCTTGTCGCGGATCTCCCACGCGAAGATGCCCGGGTCTTTGTCCTTGTACACCTTGATGGCTTCGACGACCTTGGGCGTCGTCACGCGCGGCTTACTGCCGCCGATCGTTCCTGGAAGGATGGAGCCCGTCTCGTTGTAACGGGCCAGGATCTTGCTCACGCACCCGTGCGACACCTAGTGGTACACATAAAAATTAGAATGCGGCACCTCGTGGTACATATTAAAATTACAAAAATTACACCTGTTGGTACATATCAAAATTAAAATGCATGCTACCAATTTCTGAAAAACAAAAATACAAATCCTTTTTTTCAGCGTTCTAACATTTGATTTCTGTTCTCACAAGGGTTGGTTGTTCAAATTGTCTGAATCGTGAGTCCACAGTAGATTGCACATTTATCCATGTGTGGGATGTTTTCCTTCCCGTTAAAAGAGTCTCACTCAAAAGTCACATATTTCTTATTTCCTATATGTTTTGGCAGGTGCTAGGAGAGTACATTTATATTGTACCCAGTTGTTTTCATCGAACAACCGGATGGGGCGTTGACCCTGGATTCGAACCCATTTACCCCCGCCAACGAGCATATCAAATGCATACCAAATACATATCAAGTAAGCACCGAATACTGCACCTGCCAGTCATTCTAGCTGTCACATGCAGACTAGTCTTACTCTCTCGAAAGACTGGTGTGTTAAAATTTGGTTATCACTGGCAGAGTCAAAGCCATATTCTAGCAATAAAAACCTCCTCAATTAATTTAACCCATCGCGTATCGTGGTCGTTGATGTTCAAATATGTAGGGTGTGAATAATTCAATATATTGACTACTGGGTTTAATAAAGGAGTGCTGACTTCTGTTAAAATCATATAGAGAATTGACTGTCATCGTTACATCAGATGATCGTTAGATCGGGTGATCGTTAGATAGGGTGAGTGACAAAAGTGTGAATGACCTTGTTATTGTATGTATAATATAATTATAATATAAAGGCGGGGCCACCGTTGCCATTCCCCCCCAGATTTGTTACCAGATCCGGTAAAAATAATGCATTAGTTTCTCCGATGACTTAATGAAAACTCAATCAAGCAAATTGCACAAAAGAACTATTGCATGTCGTGGTGAATACTACAGCCAGCATGTCATAGTGGAT
>OY759262.1:30073494-30078494 GCA_963662155.1 Lamellibrachia columna
AACGTTATCTCGAATGTATTAGATTAAATGCGTTATTTATACAACATGCTTAAAGAGAGCGCGCATAGGCCGTGAGGCACAAGCCCGCGACCCGAATCGTTGTTTCATTCTAAGCAATGTCGTAACTTACATTGGTTTAATTTTGATAGTGTCCGTTGTTTAATTTTACAATTATCGTGTGTTGTGAAATACCACGACTGTAAAAAGACAGACTATACTTATATGTCTGCAGATTGATGTCGGTGTAGAGCCACGCTGACACCCAGACAACTGCACGAGCATTAACAGCAGCTATATTTGCAGTTTGCAATGGAACATTGAATCATTAAAAGATTCTAACCTACGGATTACATCATTAACAAAAACATTATTGCTAACGTAATTCAAACAAAACTAGCCTTGTTTCTTTATTTTATAATGACTGACCCGTCTCTTGGTTATACGTTTAAAGCTAGTAACCCAGACTGAAAATAGAACAGGAATTTCCAAAAGAATAATTTGTAACATTGACCACATATTTTATTTCGCAAACTCTTTGTTGCAAGAAAATATTATTTTCGTGTCAAAACCTATATCAAATCATAATCTTAAAAATCGGATACAGACGTTACCACCTGATTACGTAACCGAACAGGTTCGAATTATTGTCAGTCTTTTCCGTTTTCTACCTTTTGGTGTGCGTGTTTGCGATATCACAATCCATCGACGATCAGTCTTACATGCTTTGGGCACCGAGTTAAGTCGCCGAGTGGTACTGAGTTTAACCACAGGACGTAACCAGAATGGTGCTGATAGTTCGCTTGCTGACTTCATTAGCCACGCAAGGCAGCAGGTAGCCTCGAGCGACGACGTGAACAGAGTTTCTCTGCTCGGTTACACTATTGCGTCGTATCAGGCGTGACCACAGACGAACGGTTTCACTGTTTACACCTTTCGACAGGCGCTGTCCTACACGGCTGGAGATCAAACGTGCACCGTTGCTTGGCCTTCGGGCACAGAGACTCGTCTAAGTTTCCATTCTGTTTACAATGATTATACACAGCGCACACATTTGGCGTTTGTATACAAAACAGAACAAGGTATGCTCGACTTTGAAATTGTGAAATGCATTATACAGATTTAGTTTTATTTGAAGGATATAAATACATTGTGTACATTTCAATTAGTTATTTGAAGGATATAAATACATTGTGTACATTTCAATTAGTTATTTGAAGGATATAAATACATTGTGTACATTTCAATTAGTTATTTGCTGAATAATAAAAAATATTGGGTAACTGAAAATACCAGATGTCTTTCTTGACTTCGAAATGTTATCTGCAAATAACAAATATAGTAGCTGTCGAACAAACATGCGAGATAACGATGGGCGCATGAATGCGAATTAACGGAAAACAGATATTTGTTTATTTAATATTGCAAGGTATCCTACTGTAAAATTATGACTATTAATAACATAGTGTTATTTGTAACGACGTTTTATAAGTAATCGTTTGAATTGTAATGTTTTGCAATTCTTATTACTAAGTTACTTGATGTGATTTAAGTAAACACATGGCAGGCTACTGTTTCTACACACAATTCTTATTACTAAGTTAGTTGGTGTAATTTAGGTAAACACATGACAGGCTTCTGTATTCTTAATAGCTATAAATGCAGTATTTTGTGTAAGCACAAAATCAGCATGGAACAAAATCAGGTTTGGTGTAGCGATGATGACACTGATTAAGCCCGTTTATATAATTATTACAATTTTATCACTTTATTTCATCACACACTTCTTGCATTACACTCCAACACATTACTTTTGCTTTGTTTATTTAATGTCTATTGCATCAAGAAAACACGAAAGAAGGAAACCCTTAGGAAATAATATTCGATAACGAATGTGTATTTGTTGTCAAGTCAAACCACTTCCGTTGTCACCAAGGATCGAATTAATTTCGTTCTTATTGCTCAAATACCGGGTGTCTCGGCCGTCTATTTACGGCGCGTCTCGCGCACAGATGGCAGCTTGTCGGGCGAGCGACGCTTTACCGCTGTTTATTTCTGTTAGCGGAAGACGTCTCTAATTTGTAGCAAGTGACGCGAAGGTACTCGCTGGTAATAAAGCGCCACGCCGATCCAGGCTGCGAGTCGGCGCAGGCGACGGCCCGTGCAGGTTTTCGAAGATGCTATGCGATTCAGGCGGTTATGGTTACATCTAGACGCACTTGGTGCAGTCTCGATGCAAATTGGTGTTTGCGTTTTTGAGATGCCGTCGGTGATGCACACGGATCATATTTGCATCCCCGAGTTTACGGTTATGAAAAAGTTGGCATGCGAGTTATCACCGCTGTGTCGTATCGATGAAGTTTGGACCACTTCGCGATTATCATGTCAGCGCTGACAAAAGTGTGCCAATTTAAATCCTGCGTCGCACCAGATCAACGTCGGGTGGCGTTGATTGATAACGCACGATTGTCGCCACGGTACTTACCCATATTGACCGATCTTCGTTGCCGTGTCGACCTTTGTCGGGTTGCGATCAAAATACGCTCGAGGACTTCGGGTAACTTCCCAAGTTGCGAAGCGCATGTAGACGAACACGCGGCGACTCCGGCGCGGAGGAGAAGGACTGGGAAACTGGGATAATTTCCTACATCCCCGGCGAGATGCGACGAAGACGTCCGGACGATGATCGCGCTGACGGAGTTGCTCTCCGTGAGATTCGGTCTGGTCACGGAGCGCAGAGCGTGCTACCCCGTCGTCCCTCGATCTCCGCCCGCCGTTGGTTTGCCGACATCGCCTGCTCATTGGCTGGCCCGCCTCGCGCCTGTCACTCAACGACTGACGGCGTCTCTCGTTCGTTCCCGCGAGTGCCTCAGGTTTGTCGGGGCGGGGTGCAATCGGGTATGATGGATAGCGTATACATGATCATCGCGCAATGGTAGACTCTATAAAACCGCCACTTAACGCGCTAACAAGTCTTTTTCATTTAATATCTCAAACTAGTTTGTTTCCAGGTCATCTTTAATGGTAATATTTGTTTTTAACTTACGGAAGGTACAACTTTAGAGAGTTGAATAGTATTAGTTAGTGAATAAAATTTGCAAAACACGACAGCAGAATAGTAATGAAAAGTATTCATTCTCCAATATTGCAATAACTAATTTAAAACATGATCTGCTGACTGCGTAAATGTCATTAGCGTGAATATGTTTAAAATAGCATTAATAACTAACTGACCCGGGAGAGCGAATGTTAGTTGAACGCTTATTGCACTTTCAATAAACTAACGGATTCCCAGGCAACATTCCACCTAAAACTGTTTGGATTTGGATGAAATTGTTTTTAAAGAAACCTCTTCTGTTATTTCATTTATCATGTTCCCATCACCTTCAAACTCTGTGAAAACAATATTGCTAAACAACCTTCGGCGTTTGAAGCATGGCGAGCAATATTTTTATTGACCAGACCATAATATTTGACAAACAAACCTTATCCATAATATGATGTCCGTAATATGATGTCCGTAATATGATGTCCGTGATATGATGTCGGTGATGCTGGTTGTTGGTCGTCTTTATGTTAATGTTATAACCATCTACGATTCTTTGTACGAATGGTTTGTTTACTAAGTAAGTCTGTAATAGGGCTCCTCAGGTGTTAGTGTATTTGTCTTGATGGTGGCGAGTTTACAGTATTTTAATCACCAAATCTTACGATGAAAGGGACTTTTTTCATGATTTTTAACAAAGGTACCCACCCTCATATTCCATCGACTTCGTATATTACGTAAACTATTCACCCATGCACTACAGATTTTATCGTAATAAATATGTTTTAAGATGGGCTAAATCAGTCATGGAAGCAGCTTTAAATGTACTATAACAAGTACGTTATGTCCAACTCGGTTGATTTAAATTGCCGGTTGCATCGACGTGCGCGCTGAACACATGTTGGTTATAATTAATGAATCATACCAATATCATGACATTGGTGAAAATAACTTCTAGTAATCATAAACCCGTTTTTTCTATGCAACGGATTTCTTGCAGTCCTGATCCTCTGACTTCGACGCAACGAACGTCTTATTGTCCTAATCCCACGCCTTCGAGTCAACGAACTACTGGTAGTCCTAACCCCCGCCTTCGAGTCAACGAACTTCTGGTAGTCCTGATCGCAACGAACTGCAGACATTTTAGAAAAGACATGTATCACACGCCACGTGTAGGTTTGTTCCGTTTGTTCTACCAAAACATTTTAGAAAATGTAGAGCATGTTCCCCGTGTTATACTAATAATAACAATAATATTAAAGCTGCCTCCTCAAATGGTTCAACCTATCACGAATCCGGTCCAGTTATGTCCAGATGTGTAGTGTGTGACTAGTTTAAGTAATGTGTGCAGTCTGTTTATATAAACAATGCCTATTTTTGTTCAAATCATCGAAAGAATTGGCTTTAGTCGTTACATCTGTTAAGGATCAAAATAGTGGATATCCAAATGGTAAACACTGTATGGGTCAATGCTGATCTTGGGCGTGACTTCCATCCTCTTGCCGATCACGTGACAAAGTTACGAAATTTCATAAAGGAATAAAATATCTGATTTTTCAGCATTTCGATTTTCACTTCAGTTAATGCTTGAACAAGCATTAACTCATTTGATTGTTTGTCTGATGATTTCACAAAAACTACATGCAAGAGTTGCACAAACGCGCTAGCATGTTGCAATGGATACTAGGTAGGTCTGGTTTTTTCAAAATTAATTTGAAATGATCGAATTGATTAAGCACCTTTAAGAATAATAACAACAACAATCACGCATGTCCTAGTGCTGTTTAAAATTTAATCGTTGCCAGAAACTGACAAATCAACCCGAATTGTAAACATGATATTCCATATTTTCATCGTCAAGGCTTTTTCTCTGTATTACGCCTGATGTCGCGACATTCCTCTCCAGCAATGTAAGCACACAACAGCGACATAATCGCGGCGATTAATGTGTGCGGCA